>JAWHQN010000154.1:2989986-3002486 GCA_033220385.1 Triplophysa yarkandensis | reverse complement strand
TTAGGAAATGATTTTATTGTTTTGGTCTTTTGATTTACGTTAGCCTATTTGCTTTCTTTCACAAAATAACATTTTACATCTTAAGTCAAAAATACTAAGACGTTTTTAAAAACTGTTCTTAACAATGCCATAGAAGAACAATTTTGGTTCCTTAAAGAACGGTTAAAGGAAGCATTTCTGTCCTAGAAATGTAAACCTAACAGAACCTTTTTCAACACCATAGACCCAATAATTCAAGCTGTCAATCAGGTTTGATAGAAATTTGGTGACACATGAAATATCATCAACAAAAGTATGCAAACTTTCAAGACTAGAAAGTTAAAAAAAATATATATCTTGCCACCTACAGATGTACTCTTTCACTTTGTTTGATTATGGAATTCTGGGCCTTGTTTTCCTCGCCAACATACGATGGACCTGACCTTCAAGCTCAATCAAACCTTGGAGCAGCGTTGTGTTTTTCTCCCGGCTCTCTTGCGTGGCACGGCGGTGAGTTATGTGGCTGAACGGGCGCTGTCCGCGGCGCTGACAGACTGCTACCTGTGTGGGGGGTCTTCATCTCGGCAACATTAGCCCATATGGCCTGAGTTAGCTTCTATTGAAGCCGTGGCCTAATTACGAGGTAGCGAGAAAATGTTCGCGAACGACGATTGGGCTCCGGCGTTTGTGCCTCATCCAGCCCCCGCGGTGACGCGCACCTGTTCCCGTCTTTAAAACCGCTCTTTCAGTTTAGCTTTTGGCCAACGCCACCAAATGACCTATCCAGGGGGCAATAACGCTTTTTCTGTTTTGCCTGTCGTCAAGTCGTGGTGTCAGCATCCAGACGCAACTGTACCCCGGGCAGCGGAGAGAGGGGCTCGCAGACACATCTGCTGGCTTTTATAGCTTTTAAATGTACAAAACGCAAAGGAGTCGTTATATATTTACTCGCTGGCACATCCTAAGACAGACAGATCTGTAAAATGGGGTAAAAAGCATTTCGTTTCATGCAAGCTTACTAAATATGACACTACTATTAAACCTAATATACTAGAGTTTCGTGACCTGCGTAGAATTCTACACCTCACTTTATAAAGGAATAATACATCATCAAACCCGTGTATAGTTTTCGACGCAGAAATAAGCTTCATTTCAACGACTCTCCATATAACAAACCTGAACGTTCCGCCGGTGCGTAAAGCGTGCCGTGTCAATCCTGTCAGGCCGTTTTCAAGACACCGTCCTGTAAATATACAGGGAAATTTGTGTGCTTTGAGGTTTAGCTTGATTCAACATCATTTCCCACTGCTTTAGGACTTTGTTGCTATCGGGAACATAGCGGCAGGGGCGAGAGACTTAAAAAGAGACCTAGAGAGAGAGAGATGGAGAGGCGGTGAAAAAAGGGGATCCACTAACATGTTCATCAAAGGCTTTTCCATTGCCTCATTTTTATTTGGTGTCAGCACTTCACAGTGAGAGTCTTATGGAAATGTGTTTGGCTGTCTGAGAAGCTGTCAGGAAACGCACACAACTCAGTTGCACGGAGGTAATTTGACTGGGCTGATGTCTTTTCTGCTTTCTGGCCTCTCATTATACCGAGAGAGAGAACAAAATGGCAGCGCTCGGTGTTTTATCTGTCAGCATATCTCCGTAATGTGTTTTCATACCATGTGTATCAGTCGCGAACATCAAAGGCGCTCGTGTAAGGGCCGCGGAGAGCGACGCGGGCGCCGGAGAACCAGACATCCTGAAAGGTGACAATTGAATCTCTTTGCTTGCGTGGCATGTCAACGCGCCGTGAGAATAGACTTCATTTGACTCGCCTGCTCTTGGGTAAATAGCGGCATGAAAAGAAGGCCGTAATGTGACAGTTACGTGTGATAGTGAGAATCTGAGACGAGGCTTTGGCTTCCTAAACAACGCAGACTTACAAACACTTCCGATCCGCGAGCAAAGAAGATGTCAAAAACAGAGAATGGAAGATCTACAGTAAAACGTGTTTGTAAAAGAAGCCGGATAATGATGTGAATACAGATTCCCACAGGTCACGGAACTGACGGCAAAACTGCAGAATATTCTGCTCTGAACAGCCGAGGATAAAAACGTACAAACGGGTCAATGTTAAGAAATAAAGCTTAAACAGGTTCATATGGAACTTTCTATTCGATGATATAGATTTCTCTTCATTAACATGGCTCTTAAAATGATCATTTCAACTTAAATATTTTCAAAAACGTTGAGATTTTACTAGATTAATTTTACCCAACAGGATGAATATTTTAATTTTCTACGTTTGTTTAACCCATTGGTTGGGGTTTTAGAATAATGCATGTTTATTTTACCCAGTGGTGTTTTTTAGAATCAAAAGGTTGGGTTTATTGGTTCAATTTACTTGGCTACTTATTCATTAAACTTGTTAATTTAACCCAGCATTTGGGATTTTAAAGATCTATATAACATAAGAGTTGGGTTTTTAGAATTATTAAGCCAAATTGTCCAAAGGTTGGTGAAATTAACCCGACAGTTTGGTTTTAACACAATATTCTATTTTAATATCACCAAAGGGTTTGTATTATTTTAAATTTAAATCAATTTCTAAACATCATCAACCTTAATACTGAACAAATACATGACACTACATTTTAATATTTAAATGTTATTCCTTAATGGGCTCACATCTTTCTTACATTTCCGATGATTCATAAAGTGTGTATTTTGCTCATTTAAACTAATTGCCAAAACCCTGTTCAGCTTGATACATGTATCACTTCTGGTTTATTTTGGTAACATCCCACTCCTCTCATATCAGTCATGTTCATTGAATGAAACTCCTACAAGAGTTGCAACTCCGTCTGGATAAATATACTGTATGCTTCACTTAATTGGTATGTGCGTGTCTGCATCCAAAACATTTCCCGCTGTTAAGCATCAGCACACACAGGCATTCCCACTGCATGCTGGGATCACAACAAAAGCTATTGATTGGCTAAAAGGAAGACATCTCCACAAAAGGCCTCCTGGTGAGAAAAATACCGGACCGAATATACCACCTTTCTCACTATATTAAAAGCTTGCAGCGGAAGAAAAATACACAAACATCTGTCGATTGATGTGAAAAATGTCTTGAAGAATGAAAACTTAAATGGAAAGTTATTCAGCTTCAATTTAAAGAAACCAGCTTTCTAAATTCACATGGATAACTCAGTTTTATGTATCTTTGAAATGATCATATAATGTTGATAACCTTTACATAAAAATCTCGTCACATGACCATCCACAGTATATGTTAAAGATGCTGCGTTTCCATGGCGATCATCAATGCTGCAATCTGCAGTACATGTATGCACAAACAATTGCTTACACGCACAGTAACACACACACACACACGCACGCACGCACGCACGCACGCACGCACGCACGCACGCACGCACACACACACACACACACACACACACACACACACACACACACACACACAAATGCACACATAATAAGCGCCGTGGGCGAGGACCCATTTGGGTGAGGGTGTTGGGCCCTCCGCATCTGTAGCCGCCCATTGAAGGTGAGAGGAGAGGGCGACGCAAAGCAAGAGCAAATTAAAGCTCACCGTGGGAAGCTCGCGCCCCTGGCACTTTTCTTATGCAACAGCTGCACCTTCAGCAGCCTTCATCTCACATCCTGACATATACGTCCAGCGGGGCGGTCCGCGCGCCAGAGCCGGGCCGAGAGAGAGCGAGAGGGAGGGTGAGGGCCAGGAGTCCCCGCCTTAAGCAAAACAGGTGTATGACATCCTGTTGCTAGAGTCTTCTGGGGGACGCGGGCCACGGGTCGCACATCCTACTGAGAGAACAGCCGAAAATAACAAAAGAAGGTTAGAGGCAAAGCTGACAGGCTCATTGATAATATTTTAGATAAAGCAGGTCTGAGACTTGACTACAAATTGCCTCTAATGTCTAATGGTGTGGGCTGTGGGCCACAGTCGAGAACAAAATGGAGCCATTATTTATTATTTCTCAGGGTGGGTTAGGGATCTGGCCCTTGCCAGAAATTTCTGGCCGGCGTGCCAGCTACGGCCAGGTCCCCTCTGTGCGCCGAGTCTGCGGAGAGATCCGCGTCAACGTTTCAACCTCTTTTATATATTTTGGGATCAGATAGAATTGGTTGTTTTACAGAAAGGTGAAAGTGACCTTCTGAGGTCCTTCATTTCTGTAAATGAACCACAAATCAAAAATGCATAAAAACATGTTAGCATTTCACCTTAAGATTAAAACATGAAAAATACATTTATTAAAAAGCTAACCAGTTTTAGTACTAGTTGTATTTATTAAGTTGATTTTTATTTGTATGGTATGCGATAAAAATCTACATATGACAATGTATTATTATTATTTTCAGTCAAATTTCAAACAAATAACTCTAAATAGAAAGCATTAAAAACTTAGTAGTTTCTGTATTTGAGTTCAAACACAAAAGCACAGTGAATTTTATTGCATTGATAAATAAAATAATGTATACATTTCAAATGCAACTACTATATTATAATGTATTATGGGAATTTAGATAAACCCTAAACCTTAACTGTTATATAAGTATGCTATACGATATATAGCCTTTATAGTAAGCAAAAAACATCAACCTCTGAGCAACATGCTATGTGATTTGTATTAATTATTGATAATGTGTGTAGTATACATTTTAAATATCACCTTTCTGCAATTACAATTCAATTTATAAAAACAATTCACATCGCAACATTAAGTTCTATGATGCAGAAATTGCAATGCCGTGTGTTACAAAGTTGAAGAAAGTCTGGCGAGTGTTCAGAGGATGATGGGATATATGTGTGTGCGTTGCAGGATGTAGTTTTTCATCATTAGGCAGATGCCGCCTGCCGCTCAGGTTAGGACACGTCCAGAACGCATGCTGTCTGAGTCAAATGAGCCAGTTCAAGACCCACCTGATGCGCACACACACACACAACCGCATACACGAACTTACACACACTCTCAGAGGGCCGACCCGCCACACGCTCATGCACCTGGCCCTCCATTAGCACCTAAACTTCACTTATTAGATTAATACCAGAAGTGACGATAACCCAACACTCCTTTGGGGACGTTCACCTGAATGCTGACAAAATCACGCTTTGCCTTAGTATGCTGTACAATTTCACAGGCATTATAATTATATTTTTATCATGATAAGGGATTATAAATTTAGCAAGGCTTCCGAATTCCCGGTTGATATTTGTTTTTACATCGGTATTCTCATTATACATACCCACTAATGTGTGCATTGCATTATGTTAATATACAAAGCATAATGTTGATATTTGATATTTTCAATGCAATGAAATGAATAAGACACTTTTACTTTAAACGTGTTGTCCATGAAAACATTACACAGACCTAATGAAAGCAGAGTCATTTGGATCCAATGGTTGAAGGGAGTCTCAACATCACGGCTCTCACATCACCTCTCGAAAACTCCCTCCTCGCTAATGTCCTGAACAGAACAAAAGACACATTAACAACTGATGAACACCTCCAGATAAAACATCAGCCGCTTCACTTCAGGAGGCCGTATTACCGAGGCCTGCAGGAAAGCTCATGTGTCTCCTGTGGAGCAGCCCAAGCTTCAAAAATGCAAACGAGTTAAACAAAAGTCATCCCAAATCACCTTTTTGGACACCAAAAGCCCCGGAATGCTTAACACCCCGTTTCCTTCGGAGGTAACCTTTCCACGCGCCATTTCTTTTCTGCGGGGACGTGGAGAACGCGGCCGCCGGTTGCCAGGAATGAGCACCAGCCTGAACAGTTTGTATAAGTCAGCCGTGAATGATTACAGATTAGCCGGACTGGCGGAGGTTCAGCGGGACCCCTGATGGAACTCTAAAGCCGCTGGCACGATGGTCCGTCACACTGGAAGAAAACATCATGTGTGCCACACTCCATATAATCGCTTTAATCAGCAAAAGTTAATTGCTGTAAATCAGACATTAGTTAGATGAAGAGTTGCACAGAGTTTAAAAGAGTTTTACTGTCGCTTTAAGTGTCTCAAAACTTATTAAAACTGCAAATGCACAAATAAACACACATGCACAAATATTTGATTAGTGCATCGGAGGCCCAAATACATCTCTCGTCGTCATTTTCTACAACACACAAACACACACATCTGCAATACAGCGTCTCAAAGCAGTAGGTGTGCAGACAGGGAATGCAAAGCAGTCTCCACCAAATTATCACATCGGTAACTTGTCAGTAAACAGGTAAATAGCAGAGGAACAGGTGTCGGTGTAAGAACGAGCCCTACGCAATAATCGCCTCGCAGGAAGTCATCTGTCAGCGTGCTCCTGCAATAAAGACCACAGCGTTCAAATATTAAAGATGAAACTCATCAAACAAAACTCTTGAAAGACATTTGAGCGGGCTCGATGGCACACGGCAGGCCTACACGCTCTCTCTACAGAGACATGGGCCGTCAAACAAAACAGAGATATGACACCATTAACAACAGCCAAAACCATCAGACCCACGTGCAGATGAAGAGATAATGACACAGACTCTTATTAAGGTCTTAATGAGATTGTTATCAACATCTGAAGTACCATCCAGAGGAGAGACCGGACACAGAACTATACCCAACCAAAATAAAGCCATTAAGAACTTGGTTTAGGGTCACATTAAACCCTCCAAATTTTGGAGCTGTGGAGCGGTGCCACATTTATGAGAGACACAGGTGCTGTAATGGGGTTGAAGGTTTGAAGCGATGTGTCAACGCATGTCTTAAAAAATGACCCATTAAGAAGTTCAATTTTTATATTTTCATTCTTGTTTTAAGCTTTAGTTTCTATTCAGCCTCAAACGTTTCTCTTGAAATTGCTTAGAATCAAAAAAATAGAATCAAATGATACTTTTGATGAGACATGTTTGAGTTTGCATTGAGATCAATAATTGTGTCTTTTATTTGTAGACTTAACATATATGAGCTCAGTTTGAGACATTGTTGAGATCTCTTCGCAATGGAGACATTTATGAGTCTTTTTCTGGAGAAATAGCTGAGAAGCAGACAAGACTTAAAGAAATAGTTGAGCCCAATTTGATCATCATTTACTCACCTTTGAGATGTTCTGTATGCATTTCTTTGCTTTGATGAGCATAGAGAAATATATTTTGCAGAATGCTCATTTACAAACAGTCCTGTTTGGTAACAAGCATTGTTTAAAATATCTGTTTGTGTGTTCAACTAAACAAATGTATCTACATTTATGCAGGTTTGGAATAACTCAAACTATCACTTAACAAAATAACAAATTAACAATATTATTATTTTTAAACTAACTAATACAGTTTATCTTTCTTTTGGGGAGGAAGAATGTTTCCAAAAACAGATTGGGCAAAAGTTCATGATTAAGAATAAAGAAACAAGCTTGTTCATGACGAACTACACAAAGCAGAAAAGTTATACTCTCTGTGCGTAGAGAAATCCCAAATGTTTCTGATAAATATATACTTGTGCAGACAGTTTGCTGAAAATGCTACAAATCCTCTCTTGATTCTAATCTTACTCCCTCATGTTCAGGTAACTCAAGGGGTTGGTCCGATGCACAGGTGCTCACTCTCTCTCCTCTGTGTGTGTGTGTGTGTGTGTGTGTGTGTGTGTGTGTGTGTGTGTGTGTGTGTGTGTGTGTGTGTGTGTGTGTGTGTGTGTGTGTGTGTGTGTGTGTGTGTGCGTGTGCGTGTGCGTGTGCATATGAGTGAGAGTCCAGGTGCATCTGCGTGTACATTTGTGTGTGTGAATCCTCTGACCCATCCATATGGTCACCGGGGGGTGATGGAGCTGTCCAGGTGCACCTTGCACATACGCCCATCATGGGGCACGTCTGTTTGCACGGTAAACTCTATGACCTTGTTGTTTTCACAATCATTCATCTGTAGTGTTGTGAGCGAGTGTGTTAGGTTTAAAAAACGATGGCGTGATTTTCAACAGTAGTGGATACGCTATGTTCAGATAAGTGTATACATCTACGTTAATAAGGCCTGTAGCCACTTTTATTTGAGACATAATATTTTATTTTAGGCCTATTTTACAGTTTTACAATAACACACCTTTAACGTACAGAAGTTTTGAACTCCAAACATTGAACTCCGAAAGGTCGGTGATTTCTCCAAAACACTGTAAAATAGGAAAAACATGTTGTATTTCATTAAATAAATATTAGTATTTTAATTGTTCAGTTTATTGTAAATAAACTCTTCAAAACTCAGTCACACACATGTTATCTTAATTATTATTAATTATTCATTTTAATTATTATTGTAATTAGAATAACAAATAAAAATATATAATCCACTAATGAACAAAATAGTACATTTTTCCCCCAGATATATTTGTTATTTGGTTTAGGTGTCCAAATGTTTTTTTATCAGTAATAACAGATAAAAGCAACCCATCATGTATGTAGTCCAGAGGTCCAAGGGATGCTTCGTTCAGTGATCAGACTTCCAAACAAAAGATTGTGAACCAAAGCTTTCCATATAAATAGAAAAATTAACCACCTATCTACCTCGGTGTGCGTCTTCGAGCCTCATGTTTATATCACAACACAACACAGATCTTGATCCTTACACAACTCCTGCATAGAAACTTACTTTCTTATGTTGAGCAGTCATGGATTTAAATCTTCCACCGAGCCAGACGGAGACACAGGATCTGCGCCAGGTCTACACCACTGCACAGAACAGTCTGTTGGGGACTTTCTGGCTCGCTCCAAACCCCTCTGATTTTGGGTTCAGAGGTCACTGGCACTCATTGCCCTGAGTCGGAATCAAAAAGAGAAAGATCTAGAACCCCAACAAGGTTAACGCCAGTCAAGAAAGGTCACCTCCTCGACCCAGATGGCATTTCCTGGGGAAACCGGTCGCAAGTTTTGATGTACGGCGTTGACAGGGATACGGAGGGAGAAGGGGACGAGGGTGTGGGCAAGAGCTGACACCTAAACCTCACACTTGGGTTCGGTGGATACTCAATATTCCTCAGAGACCTCGTCTACGCTTTAGCCCTCAAATGTGCAAAGTTTTGGGTTACATTCTGATGTGCGGCATGCATCGTGCTTATAGACGGCTGAAAGAATAGAAAACGCATGATGAATAATGGAAGGTACTTCTACAGGAATGTTTTGATACGTCCACCTCATGAATTTTTTACCAGAAGCTGAAAGATTATTTCACATGCGAGTGTTTTATATGGATGCGTGTACGGGAGAAATTGTTGTCCGTGTGGGAAGGAGAAGATGCCCCAGATGTTGATATTGATGTTGTTTCTTTAAGTTTAAAGGAAGCTGCTCCCACGGGTTTCCCTCGGGGTATGAACGTTCTTTTTTCTTCACCAGCCCTTCAGCGCTGCGCTTTAATTTTGCCAATTCTGACGGATACGGTTTTGAAGTGGAAGACCGCGACTCCATTACTGCTTCAACAGGCTTACAAGGCAAGGAAAATATCTAGAAGATTGATTTTTATATCTCCCGCTTACGTCATTACAAACGTTGGGAAAGAAGACGAGAGCATTCAAGAGCCAATTTAGCTGTGAAGGATGTTTAGTTGGTATCGAGTTTGAAAATGTGTCATTTGAGTTTGAAGGCCGGCTGTAATGAGCAGGAAATATCTATCAGATGTCGGGAGACGCTGATGCATGAACGCCTCGACTGGAGAAAGTGGCCGAACTGTGTGTGGACCTGTCATTTCTCTTCAGGCTCGATGGCCTGATTGCTTCATGATGTGAACTGGAACAGACTTGTACGGCCGCGCCGCCAAAAACCACCAAACCCCGGCAGGCGGTCTGGTGAGAATTATGGGATTTCCTGTAGAATGCACAGACGTCCTTAAAAAGTAGATTGAGGTGCTCATGTTAAAAGGGTTAAAAGAGGGGCTATATTACAGGTAATAAAAAGAAAAACCCACTGACAGACGTCTGATGGGCCGATGGGAAAATCTCAGCGCTCTTGACTGTAGTAATCAATGTGAAAATACAGGAAGCAGATCTGTATCTCCAGACAGCTGCCTGAACCTGCTGCCATACACTTCATTACATACATGCTTTACATTATTATATCACAACACACTGCGTTCGTTTAAGTATTTATAACACAAATATGAATCTAGGTTTCATTTGTATAAAGAATATATTTAGAAGAATGTTGCTAACTAATTGTATGGACTCAAATTCGATTAGTGTACCACAAACACTCCATTATATATTCAAAAGAACAAAGTAAATAAAAAATTTTAAAAGATAAGAGGGTGAGTATATGATGCATAATTTTAATTGTTTAATTTTTTTATCATTTTTTAAATTACTATCGCTTTAAATGATAATTAATATCACATAACAGTAAAAGGGTCAATATGCTCAGGTTTTTGACTTACTCTTGGTATTTCAAGCATCGTTTTTTTCTTTTGCAGAACACGAGGAAGATATTTTAAAGAACGTTCGTAACTGAACAGTGACTGCACCTATTTACTTCTATTATGTGGACATTCTTCCAAACATCTTCTTTTATGTTCTGCAAAGAGGGTGAGGAAACCGTGACCGAATTTTTGAGTAAACTATCACATTAATTAATGAATTAATATCAATGTCGAGCCAACCTAATTGGATTTTAGGTTAAAGGTGATTGTTCACCCAAGTTGAAGTCCTGTCATCAATTACTTCCCCTTTTCTCATTTCAAACCTATATGAATTTATTTCTTCTGCAGTACATAAAAGAAGATATTTTTAAAAATTTTGGTAAATGACACCCATTCACTTGCTTTGGTTTTGTGTCCATACGACCTCCACATTTCTCAAAATATCTTCTTAAGATGCGTCTGCATTAGCTATAAGACACATGTTTTTTTCCAGCACAATGATAATGACAGAGCACGGATTCAAAACCCAAATGATCAAACGTCGTCTCCATACAGTGTGTTGTGCCAGCTTCCAGGGCATCTCCGGATCATCTTTCTCCTCCGCATTCACAGCACGAGTGGCGACACGAGCAGCGGGCGTGTGTAGGAGGTACAAGACAAACATTTATAACCTGAGCATCTCTCCCAGGAACCTCCTTCTATTCTTTGGTTTCTCTCCCTCTGTCTGAATCATAAAGATCTTGCCGGATGATCAGAGAGTCCCTTCATGAGGTTATAAAGTCTTGTTATCCTGAGGGTGAAGTGTTGCCACTGTTGTTGTTGTTGTGCCGGTGAAGTTTGTCTTCTGCTGATCTTATTGGCTGCTTATAGGGGCCCATAAAGACGAGTGTGTTCTGCGTTTCATCTCCATGGCTGGCTTACAGGCTGATAGACAGATGAACAGAGAGAAAGAGAGGGAGAACCTCAGGCCACCCTCTCTTTAATGTGGGTCTGAGGGGACGGAGGCTGCCATTGTGTGTCTGATCAGCAAAGGAAACGGATCAAGAAGACATTAGCAAACCATCGGTCCAGAGAGAATAAGAACCTTTCCACTGGACTGTTTAAGAATCCATAAGAAATGGATGGTATGATTGAATTATGTTTATCTATTTGACACGTGCTTTAATGCAGGCAATTCACAGGGTATACAATATTTCAGTGTTCAAGTTTTGTCAGAAAACCTCACAGTCTTTTGTTCAAGGAAGGACCTCAGATATATCTCTGGATGAGAATATCACAGAGATTTAGGGCCGGGCTCTTTTGTAACCATCTGAAAACCACCTAACAACCAGGATCAGAAATGAAACATGGCTCAGGGCGAAACTGACACTGCATGTCATGAATGCCTAGATATTAAAGATATGGAAGAGAAAATTTCCCCAGCTGAAAATGTGTTGAAGTGAAAATATGTTGGATATTAGCGACTATAAAAGAATATGTTATGCAATATGTGTCTTCCATACACAATAATCAGTTCTAGAGCAAGAAGCCACAAAAGAAATATCCATACCTTTGATTCATAACGTCAAGTTAATCTTAATCATGTATAAACAAGGTTAATGTCATTTAACGAACACAAATACAATTCTGTAATTCTACATTTCAAGCAGAAACGGCGACAGAGAGGCAAAAGTGTTCCTCACTTTTAAGTAGAAATGAACAATAAAATGAAGGTATTGTTTTTATAAATATCCTTCTTAACTTCCTCGTAACACCCAACAACAACCCAGTACTACAAAGCAACATCCATCGAGCTCAAACAAAACTCTATTATCGTTCGTTTGAAGCACACTCGAAAGGTCAAGAATCCAGGATGAGCGTCTTAATCCCACAGAACTTAAAATCCGTCTCTTTCCAGCTCTGGCGGACGGACAGCTGCTGAAGGCCAGAACACGAGGAACAGCCGACTTGAATAAAACAGCGTAACTAATGGGCAGAACACTGAACGTGTGATAAGAAGGACAGAACGCTCGCGCCTCTCGACCGCGACTCCCCGAACACGCTGCTGGCAGTCGCGTTCAGCCGCCTCATGCCAAACTCGGTTAGCACCCAAAGAAATAAATAAACAAATCA
>JAWHQN010000154.1:2967486-2984986 GCA_033220385.1 Triplophysa yarkandensis | reverse complement strand
TTAAAATAGATTAAAACATTGACGGGCTATTCTAAATAATACTTTATATAATCCATACCCAAAAAGTTTGAAATTGAAAATATCCACAAAATATAATTGAAGCTAAGTTACCAAAACTTTAAAATATCCAAAAATGTATTACTGTTACATTATATATACTAAAAATATATCTGACATTTGCTTAAATATTTAAAATGTATTTAGACAATTAAGATCTACCTTAAATGTATTTAAATTTCAAAATGTACTTAATACATAAACATATTATTATAATCTAGAACCTATTTCATCTTGCATAGTTGCAAAAAAAGTCCTTATATTTGTCCAGCCCATCACGTCCTGACCAATCAAAGCAGAGAATATAAAGGAAACAATAAACCTAAACTTAAATAAGAAATCATAAGCACTTAAAATTATCAGTCAATACATAAAGGTAAAATATTCCATTATTAATGAATTATAAAAAATTATAATTTCTCATTTCCGTGCCACAAGCATCGATAAATGATATCCAAAAGGATTCTCAAACACTCAAGCCTCCCATCATGCTTTTGGCCATGGGCAAATCTGGAAATTCACACCCAAAAATGTCTTCAAAAAGACATACGTAGTACTTCCAAATGAATGAATACATGTGAAATATTTCAAGTAATCGGAACAATATTTGGATGGGGCATAAATTTAAAAACGAATTAAAATATCAGTTCAGATTTTCTACATTATCGTCACTGTTAGTGAAATCGATTGTAAAAGTCCATTCGTCCACACTCACAATTTATCTGTAAAGATGTTACAAACAAACATTTCTCTTCTTCAAAAGTGGAACAAATCTCTTCTTCCGTTGGGTTTGTGGAGAAGGATGAGGGGGAAAAGGAGAAATAATAACGCGGTAGCCGCAGGTGAAGAGAGCTCGATCCCACGGGAATCTCGGCGGTGACAAGTGATGTTGCCGGGAACGGCCGGCTTGCTGGAACTTTTCTCTCTAATAGACACAAATGGGCTCACTTCTCTGTGCTTTTATGAGGCATTTTATCTTGCGTTGGGAGGGCCGGGTCCTCCGTGACACACTCTATTGGAATCTTTGGGAACACTTAGGTTGGCAACGCTAAGAAAAAACAGTTTTTCACAGTCCCCGAACGAACCTTCTGACATTGACGGTGTGCAAATTTCCCCCCCATGATGCTTTCTCACACAGACGTGCTCGGCTATGCATTTCTGATCATACTTTGTTGGAACGAAGATAAATCCAAATGACAAGTCAGTCTGGATTCAGCACTGGATTACAACTCAAAAATGTGAACCAACCTGGGAGTTTCTTTCAGAAAACTCTCAAAACATGTTTGCTGATTCGACACGCTTGTAAAATATTGTCTACACTGACATGCATATTATCTTCAGAAAGAGCTCGATGTCATATCTAGACCAGTTTTAGCACAAAACTCATCACTGATGGCCTGTTGTTCTGTCTGTGTCCAATGTACGATCTTTTTCTTTATTTTGAGAACTGCTGATTAGAAAATCTTTTCCCACTGTAGGTCTAGAACCCATCTTGCTGTTTTTGTCAATTGTGAAATAATGCTGAACGGAGCTCCCTAAAGCAGTTTTTAAACTTTATTTTTTGTCTATTTCTTTCCAATGTTTGAGTTCACATTGAGATCTTCAGAAATATTGACTTTTGGGTGCAGACTTGGCAACCTTGGACATCGTTGAGATGTCTTTTGAAAAGGGAGACATTTTTTTAGGATAATTTTTAAGAAAAAAAACAAACACTTCTACAGTTAATCTCTTCGCTGTTTAGAAGAAATAATCAAAACAAAAACAGCATCAAAAATGAACAGTGTGTACATATTTTGGGGTCGGACAGGCCTGTGGTCCTGCTGTCACCGATTCTAAGTCATAAGCAAGGCCAGCGTCAGCCAAATAACAGAGGAACATAATCAGACTTTACTATGTGGAAAACATAGAGGCCCGTTCATGTGTGCTCTTATTGGATTTTATGGCCTTGTTGCCTTTACTTCCATAAGGGCAAAGCAATTTTTAAACTGGTCACACTCTCACCATCTGTTTTAATTGACCTCTAAACGCTCTGATGTTACTGACCGACCTCGAGAACATGAAGTGCTCACTGAAAAATCTGAAACTGAAAAAAATATTTTATGAAAACTGACATTCTTCAGACATATGTCTAGAGATATTTTCAACTGTTTATGGATGTGTATAGTATACAAAGAATTATTATAACATATACCTACCATTATTATTATTTACAATATGATGTGAATCTTAAAAAATAAAAGTGATTTTTATTACTGCACACATTTTAATTTCCTTATAATAATATAAAAAATATAATAATTTACTTAAATGTTGTGAGCATTTTACAATTTTCATTAATGTTCATCATTATTTTATTGCCAAAAATATTGGTTTGGTTCCCTGACCTACGTTGTTTAATTCTGGTCCAAAGTAATAGACAAGACATTGAAAAAAGTCAATATGTTAATTAGTAATAATCCAAGTGAGTGTGACTCTTTTCCGGTTAATGGTGTGGTCAGCAGATTAAGATGAGCTTGTACAAATATCTGACAGACAGTCTGCAGTGCTCATGAAGGACTGAGGTCAAGAGCTCCATCAGTCTGAGTGGCAAAGCCTTGACAAGGACCGACACCAGCAGGAGAGAGAGAGAGAGAGAGAGAGAGAGAGAGAGAGAGAGAGAGAGAGAGAGAGAGAGAGAGAGAGAGAGAGAGAGAGAGAGAGAGAGAGAGAGAGAGAGAGAGAGAGAGAGTGTCTATCAGTCAGGCACCCACTGAAGCATCTCTTCAATCAACCTCCATTTACCAGGCCAGATCAAGTTTTCTGCTCTGCCTCCGTCCTCATGGCCTGACAGTACAGCTGCCATTTATCCAGCACCAGCAGACCACACACACTTTCACAGACTCACACACTCCTAAACATACACACACAGAAACAGACATACATTCACAGATACACAAATGCCGTACAAATACACAAAAACACTAACACACATAGTCCCAAACACACAGGTACACGTAGTCAATCAAATGTGTACAAACACACAACCCCAGACACACACACTCACATACGTGCACAGTCAATCTGTTGCACACATACAAATACAAAAAACACACATGAAACATACGCTCACTTTCTAAGTCACACGGGTACATACGCAGTCATTCGCACATGCAAACACAAAGACACACACACCCAGATACACAAACACTCCCAGATATACACTTCCACAATCAGACGTGCAAAAAGACAAACACACACCTGTAGATATCCAATACACACACACACACACACACACACACACACACACACACACACACACACACACACACACACACACACACACATATATACACACACAACCAAGAGACACAAACTAACACACAGAGTAAAACAGTCACACACACACAACCACAGAGTTATTCGACACAGAAGATAATCACTTAGACACACAATAATATGAAGACACTCTGTCACACACACACCTAAAGCTTTAAAACACAGTATTTCATCACTTCATCACTGCCCTTCACAATCGCACAAATCTCACAACACGTGTGCAGAATCCGGTCTAAAACCATTTCATCTCTTTCCACAAACTTCCTATACAGATCCAGTCCTCTGACACCACACATTCACAACATTCTTCAGTTTTCTCCTCTGTCACCAAAGTTTTGCCAACTTTTAAAACTGTCTTCAAAGAACGACAGACAAAAGAATAACAAACACGCATAAAGACACCTGAGTTCCACCCCCAGACAATGAATTCACAGTTTTCTCCTTCGATCTCAGAGAAAAAAAGAGCAACGCCGACATCAAATATTCATTCTGAGGGCATAAGAAACTGTAAATTATACATCCTTCTTCTGTGTATTTAAAAATACGCCAGGATATCATTAGCATTGATATTTGGGTACAAACGACAAGCGTGTCCCGCGTTCACGTGGCGTCTGGTCGTGAGATTTGCTTCTTTCGGGTTCCCCCTCTAGCATGCTGTCAATGGCGCGTCTCATTAATGTTTAAAGCCGAGGCTCTTTTAATTGTCAGGCCGCTGACAGGTTGATGGGAATTATGCTGGAAATTAACTTTCCGCTGTCATGCATAATGTAATTTGGGAGGCCGTTGTTGATGCGCGGGTAGATTGAGGCGACCCTGGACGTCAAGATATTATTTCAACTTTATTTTAAGTCCTTGCGAACTGAGGATCTGGGTCATGAGTGACAGGTGAATCTCAGTCGAGAGCCAGAAGTCGGCCTGGAACTTTCAGATGAGCAGAGAGAGAAAACATCCGAGATGTTTTATGAAGGTGTAATTAGAAACTAATTTTAACAGTTTTAAAGAACGGTTCTAAAGTTTTAGGTGAGTTCAGGAGGAATTAAAAGGTTTTCATGGCATGAAACTTTAAATCAGTGGAGGTAACTTTTAATTAATGTTTCCAGTCGGAGAATCCGTTTAAAAAAAAGAAAATCGGGGAAATTGTAATAAAAAATTATCAAAAATCGTATAATTCTGATATTAACTATAAATAAAAATATTAATATCATTCTCAAAGCTGTGCAGTTTAATTATATACTATTTAAGTACAGTAAATGTTTGTAGTCACAACTTTAATTCTATATGATACATGTTAGCAAACAATATTCAAAGAGTCAGTTCATCTATGTCTGAATATCATTTAATCACCCTCATATCTTCTCAAATATGCTAGATTTTTTTTTACTTTAGAACACAAAAGAAGATATTTTAAAGAAAGTTGGCAACATTGCTCCTGTTGACTTCCATTCGATAAGACATTCCTCAAAATATATTTTTTGTGTAAACTGATAATCATTTTAAAATGACATGGGAGTACATATAAGATTGCATCATTTTGATTTTTAAGAAACCTCTCCCTTTAAGATATATGTCTAGGCTCTAATACAGTGCAGCTCAGCATGTAGTGGGTCATGGGTTAAATGACCAGGGATCAAATAATCCAAAAGAATGAATGCAATAAAAACCTAGTAAAAAAATAAAGTTTGGGTTCAAGAAGAAACTAGGTCAATTTTACTATCCTACCTGCAAACAAACAAATAAAACAAGTGCTGTGTATAAAGCGAGAAAGATTTGCATATAAATCCAAAAAGAAGGAACTGTTGGGTCAAGGTATGAGGGCGTGGAATACAACCTCCCAGCTTAAGACTTAAATTCCCATCGAGGATCTCTCTCTCTCTCTCAGGCTCTGTCTCGGAGCGAGCGAGAAGGCCACTGAAATGTTACCCTTCGTTGTGTTCATTTTAGCATCAAAGTCGTACCCCACATGCATGCCTGCGGCTCGCCGTGTCGTCCCTCCCCCCGCCGATGCCGTCTGACTCCTCTGCATTCTTCTGTTTATGAATGATTAATAGATGACAGATCTGTTTTAGAGACACATCATGGGCTGAGCTCTCACCGTGTCACTTTTGACATCGATGCCACAGGGAGGAGAATCAGCCACTCTCTCTCTCTTCTTCTCTGCCGGGTGACAGTTTAAAGATAAATCATTGAAAGGAATGTCGTTTGCTTCTCAAAACTACATCTCTCATGTCTTCAGACCGACCAGACAAAGTCCTGACAGAGGAACAAGCCGTGTTAGGTGTGACGCAGGTCAGATCGGGAGATCCGTCGCACGGACATGAAAATTTGCTCATTTAAGCTCATCACGAACGTAATCCAGAGGAAAACATACCTGATGGGATGTTTCACTTTCACAGAGATTGGATGGATGGTTTAATTCAAACCATCGATGTTTTCTTAGATGATTCCGCTAAATCAAAAGATATGAGTACATGATGAGTATGTAGGCGTAGATTGTAAAGATATAAAATATCATTTCTTCTGAAACTGTAATGGAGAAATTTGTGAGATTTCTGACTCTGGATTCCATTTGTTCTCTATTGAGCTCATTGATATCTTAGAGAAACAACTGAGACACACATCAGACCGACAAAAGTTTCACTCTGCTTTCTCTTCAATCTCATTGATGTCCATTAGAAATAACTGAGATGGTAAATAACGATAAGTGAATAAGGGTCCACCTACACGTCGTGAAGAAGTGCATGCCGGGATTGCATAACCCATGATATTTCTCTTTAAAACATGTCACGAACGTGACATTAATTAGTAATGCAAGGCAAAAAACGACGACAGCGACACCGCAATTAGACACAGTCTCTCCTTCCAACATTCAGAAAGAAGCGTTTCGATTGAACCATGGCCGCACATGACAGCCTTGATGTGTTCACATACCATAATGACACAGCCTTTAACAGCACAGACGGTTCATTAGAAGACCAGCCTTCTGAATGTCTCCAAAGTTACTCCGCTGAAGGGTGCGCCATGTCTCCGAGATGTTTTTAATCTCTTTGTTTTTGAAATGAAGTGAATTTGGCAGACCAGGCTATCGGAACATTGCCTCTCTAAGTTCCAGCGAGGCTGTCTGCCCCTGGGGGCTCGCCGTGGCGCTGACAGATAATTGCTAATTGTTCGAGCCACAACCTGGCACAATAACGGCTTCGCGTGCGACCCCGTCTTTCCCCGTCGCTGTTGGTTTTTTTCTCTTTCTAGAGATGCTAAAACTCTTATAAGGCCGTGGCACATTTAGAGCTGCCTCGAATTTGTCCTCTCAAATGTTATTAAAGCACGAGATTCTCTACACTGATATATTTTTAAGCGTGTTAATGCATTTTTGACGCGTCACTCGCTGACAGCACAGCTATAGTCACCAGGGAAATTTACATGCATTTGAATTTGCACTGCCAAGCCCTGCCATCTCCCCCTGACAGCATCTTTAGCTGGGTGATAAGTTAATCTGGATCCTTCTGTGGGAAAGTCTGTGCGCTCCAACCATTAACTGATCCACGACCAGTGACACAACATAAAACAGATTTTATACAGTGCAAACAAACAGAAAGAGAAGGAATGAGAGGAATTGTGTTGAGTCTGTTTTTAGACCCCGGAGCATCCGGAGGGATCGTGCCGGAATGACGTGGCAGCCAGGAAAAGTAACAAAAGAAAATGGATTAAAAGAATCATAAATGAACCAAACTGAGAATATTTTAAAATGTAACCACAAATACAGCTAGTCTTCTAAACTAAATTGATCAAAACTATTTCATCCGTGATGTCTATTTATTATTTCACCCTTTAGTAACATATGACACTTACATGATGTTTATACTTTGTTGGATGGAGGCTGAATATTTAAGGAGCAAAACAGTGTGCATGTAAAACAGAATTCTGTGCCAAGTTAAAAAAAAGAAATCAAAAAGTTTTTTGATTCAACATAATCACTCATAATCACATCTCAAAATGTATACTAAATTGATTTTTCATAGCCCAGTTCATTTAGGTTTCCCTGATGTTTCTTTTAAAATGCTTAAAAGAAATAAAACAATTGAGACAATTTCAGAAACACTGAAAAAAAATTATTTCAGATCGTAAAATTATCTGGATTTATCAGAGGTAAACTTATCTGAATTTAAGTACATTTAGTGAGTAACGTTTGAGTTTATATTAAGATTGTAAATTATATTGACTTTAAGCAGACTTGAGAAATCCAGTTTGAGACATTCTTGAGATTCGGAATCTCCTTTAAAAAACTTGAAATGCAGATGAGATGCAGATGAGATTTATGCATTTTCTTCAGTTGCTGTCAATTTAAAGTCAATATAATGAATGTCTTGAAGAAATAACTGATATATTAAAGAGTTCTAATCTCTTTCTGTAAATAACTAAATAAGGCAATCTAGCTGTGTTCATCTAATAAAAGATTTTAAAGACTTTAGATCTGTGTATGCTAATATAATTTTTATTGAAATAACTTAATCTATCATGTACATTAGATCAACATGATAAGATTAACAAAAAGTTTTTAAATATTTTTCAAACTTAATTTAATCATGTGGAACCCATTGATAGAATTAAGCTATTCCTACAACTCATTTTTTTTATGTATTTAAATAAACATGCAAATAAATTATAAAAAATCACTCTGAATCAGAACTTGAATGAACTTAAATCATAAAATGATGCTTCGTGGGTTCGTTAGGAAAAAATGCTTCGTTCAATGAATCAGAACAATGTCAACATCTGGATGTCAGTCAGTAACAGCGTATCCACTGGGCTTTGGGCTTTCAGAGGTTAAATCAGACTGACAAGCACAGTTTTCAACACTGTATACATTTTACGGCCCGCTAAGAAAGAACACTTTCACTTCATATCAGGTGGTCCTGAGAAACATAAGTACAGACACCAGAGAGGGAGAGAGAGAGAGAGAGAGAGAGAGAGAGAGAGAGAGAGAGAGAGAGAGAGAGAGAGAGAGAGAGAGAGAGAGAGAGAGATGGAGAGAGAAAGAGAGAGAGAGAGAGAGAGAGAGATGGAGAGAGAGAGAGAGAGAGAGAGACAAAAATGTTGTTTTATAACAACAAAGGGCTTTAGGGGCTTGTGTGTTAAGGTGTTGAACCGCCTGCTTCCAGTGCGACCTGGTGACCACAAAAGTGCCTAGGGGTCAAAGGTGAAAACAGGAAGTCACCCTTGAGGTCAATGTTAAACTCAACACATCAAACTGACGAGACGCAACCTGAGATGGTTGTCTGGTCAACAGCGTCCAGTCAGAGGTGAGGAGAGAAACATCTTTCTCCGCGGCCGGCCCACGGACGAGTTTTGAGAGTTGAACAAACACAGACTCACCGTTGTGTTTTCCCGTAGTTGTCAGTCGCGAGGAAACCCGCGAGATGGCAAGTTCCTCCATAAAAGTGGGCGAGATGCAGGGAAGACAGCTAGCCTCATGAGAGACGGCATTTCATCTTTACTGGAGTTAAAGTAGAATTTGGTTCGGCTGGCGGTGAGCGTGTGGGGTAGATGAGTCTTGCTGGGACCGTTTAACACTTCACTGGCCTGGTGAGAAAGACGAGTACATGAAAAGAAATCAATTAGAAGTAACAAGCAAGGCCTTAAAGCTCCATCCTGCACACGCACACACACAGGCCGGTGAAGAGGAACAGCAGAGGACACCACAGCAGCGAAACAAATACTGTTACCGTCCGTTTCTCTCCGCTGAACATCCGCTCTATTCTTAACACATGTGGGGTGTATAGATATCTTAAGATGCTTTCACACACTCATGGTCCCAAGTAAACTTTCAGTCTGTTTGTTGATCTGTCAGACTGGATAGTGTCTGGTATTATATAGTCTAGAGTTTATATTCATATTCATTAACATAAATTTGTTATTGCAAATTAATTGTATTAAAAACATTTCTGCTTATGTTAAATTTGGGCCACACAAGTGTGTGTAGGCACTAGATTTTCATTGTTAGTGTTTTGTATTTGTCAACACAATGTATAGGTATTCAAGAAAAATGGTTCTTATTTTATATTTGAGTTTGCTTTGACACTAAAGAAATCTATAATACATTTCTTAATCATATATTTTTAGACTGATTCTCCATCCACATTGAAATCTAAAATTAAAACATAATCACCCTAAGGGCCCTGTTGTACCCTATACTGTTCATTCTGGAATAGAAGATGATGGGATTGAGTTTAAAAGAGTTATAGATGTCCTCTCTTTCCAGATCTGTAATGTCATGGGATGATTTAGCACAGGACACTGCAGTGACAGCGCTATAGAGCACCTTTACATGCAGTGCATTTAACCGCAGGACATTACAGGGGCGACTGCATCTGTCTTCGGAGCTCCCACAGTAATCTGTGTTGTTTGACACGGGTCACTTCCCACTTCACACGCATGTACTGCATAATTGTGTATTAATTAAGGTGGACTGGAGGCCAGCCCTCCCAGGGCCCATCGCAGGGACCCCTGTCCCTCTCCTGGGGTCTGACAGATCCCCAGACACTTGTTGAGGATGAGCAAAGGTTTTGAACCAGCTGTCCAGGACAGAGTCTCGTCGGACACGTCACCCTCTGGTGCATGTAAAGGACACGGTCCTCGCTCAGGAACAAGAGACACGGATAATACAGCGATCCACGAGACTACAGGGATATACAATGGGATAGTCAGTAGCGGAGTTCGGCTTGTGATGTCACAGAGAGAAGTTGAAAAATTGTAATAGAAACCTTACATTGCAAATAATACTGTTTCAGGCTTCCCTGGGCTAACATTAATGTATCAAAAGAATCGAATGAATTGGTATAAGTTGAATTAAACGAAATATCTATCGCATTATTTTAAGGCAATGCCATTTTTCCCTTTCCACATTTTGCTGTTTTTTTCATAGATTTTAACACTATGTGTTATCAGAACTGTATAGTTTTTTCCAACAAAGGCTACAAAGAAAATTGAATCACATTGTTTTCGCAAACTAACGTTCGTCTTGTGGTCCTTTGTGAAATGGACACACTTTCTTACCGGTCCAATCAGATCCTACAGGAATAAGGATAAAATCCCACCCAACAAGCTTAACAGGGACACAATTAAGCCCCGCCTATGCACGTTAAAGTCCCTGCCTACATTTACGATAAGAAAAACCTAAGCCCGCCCACAATTCTTGAATGATGCAGTCAAGCCCCACCCACTTGACCATGGCTCCACCCCCAAATCTTCCTCAAACTAATTGTAGAATTAAATAAAATCTTATGGCTTAAAGTCATATTCTCTCTCGTTTGCCAATGCACGTCCAAAGAAACACAATTAAAAAGCATTTCACTTCATGGCTTGACCCAACACATGAAAACCCTTTGCTGCTAGAATAAAACCCAGACAAAAGAGTAAAAAAACAAGGGTGTATGGAGAGACAGAAGCAAGCATGAGTCTAGTTCATTTGATGCATTGATACGTCTCAAGTGCATGTGTGCCCTAAGGGCTGAGACCAGGCCGAACGGAGCTGAACCCCAGAGGCTGATCTCCGATCTCCCTTCTGTAGCGTCCACAACAGCTGCTGTACCATTAGCTTCTTCTCTTCTGGAGCTCATTACAGCTGATCAATACAGGCCACTGCTGCCCTTCCTCTAGCCAGCAGAAATACTCGCTTTCTTCTCTGCGCTGGTCCAGAACATGGCACCTTCACTATCCATCTTTATTTGTCAGACGGTTCTTGGGTCAAATTCTTTAAACAAGTGTTTTCTTTGTTCATGCTTACTTCTATTCTGCTCTCCATACAGTATTTATTTTTAATCCAAAGCCCGTTACCAGTTTATAGATATATGACAGGCAGTAAGACAGACGTATACATAGACACAATGAATGGCAGAGAGACGGACACGGATACAAAAGATGCAGAGAGACAAAGAGACAAAACAACAGACAGAAGCAAACTCACAGAGAAGCAGAGAGACAGTTTCACAGACACAAATACAAACACAGTGGAAAGACGGACAGACACTCAGATGGACGGACGGACAGAAAGACAGACAGATGCAGAGGACGGAGAGAAAGAGAGAGAGACAGTGACAAAATGAAACTAAAAAGAGAGACAGAAGTATAAAAGCGAAGATAGAGAGAGAGAAAAGAGACGGAATAAGACGAAGAGAGACAGCTGCAAAAAATAGACAGACGGACAGACAGACAGACAAACAGACAGAAAGACATATAGACGGACAGACATATGCAAGGACCGGACTGAGATGCAAAGACAGACATATAGACAGACAGTCAGACAGACAGACAGTTGCTCAGACAGACAGACGGACAGAGACGCAGATGCAATGCCAGACAGACAGATAGAAAGACAGAAAGGCCAATGCAGAGAGAGATAGACAGGCCAAAATAAACAAAGACAGACAGACCGACAGACGAATTCAAAAAGTGAAAAAATGTGATGAATGGAAGCTCATTGACTTGAATACATTCACACATTCTCTCTCTCTTTTCTTGTGCATCTAGAGAGAGAGAGAGAGAGAGAGAGAGAGAGGAGAGAGAGAGAGAGAGAGAAAGAGGAGAGAGAGAGAGAGAGAGAGAGAGAGAGAGAAAGAGAGAGAGAGAGAGAGACCAGAGAGAGAGACCAGAGAGACGAGAGAGACGAGAGAGACCAGAGAGACCAGAGAGGACCAGAGAGAGAGAGAGAGAGAGGAGAGAGAGAGAGAGAGAGAGAGGAGAGAGAGAGAGAGAGAGAGAGAGAGAGAGAGAGAGAGAGAGAGAGAGAGAGAGAGAGAGAGAGGAGAGAGAGAGGAGAGAGAGAGACCAGAGAGAGAGACCAGAGAGAGAGAGAGAGACAGAGGGACAGAGAGAGAGAGAGAGAGAGAGAGAGAGACGAGAGAGAGAGAGAGAGAGAGAGAGAGAGAGAGAGAGAGGGAGAGAGAGAGAGAGACGAGAGAGAGAGGAGAGAGAGAGAGAGAGTGAGAGAGAGAGAGAGGAGAGGAGAGAGAGAGAGAGAGAGAGAGGAAAATAAAGATATGCATGATGTGGACAGAATGTTAAATGTCCCTTTTGTCAATCTGGATAATATAATCAAACTGAGTGATATTTCCTCTTCTTAAAAGCATAATGAGATGGATTTAATACTTGGATATTAAGTATACTGGCCTGTAAATAATGGAAGAGCAGTGAATAAAAGCTCTTGTCATTTTTAATAATGTGTAAGCAATTTGATCACAAAGCCTGATAGATGGTGCCGTGGCCGTACCAAATATATACGGCGATGTGGACCCGCGTTATTATGGGATCCCTACGGACCGCTCTCAGAAATCACAGCTGTGAGACTGTAATATATAAAACCAGACACAGAAACACACATGATGAGATGTTGTTAAAGCCAGTTGCTCGGGTCAAAGCATGTAAACTGACTATCATGATCAGGTCAACATGAGATACAGAAGCTCCTCCACGGGTTGCACTCATTTCAACCCTTCATATAGGGCAGTGACACTGACATCAGCGATGAGATAGCATCACATTTTTACCTATCTTTTTAATCTAGAGGACATAAAAACACACAGCGAAGCGTCTCTCCGACTATTTGCCTTCAAATTGGAGCTTTGAGGGAATCACGAAAAAACAAAAAAAGAAACATGGGGAGGGAAGGAGGATTGAAAAATGACCTGCTGGCGTGCGAGTTTGTTGCTGTAAGGTAAGTCTGCTTATATTGAAGCAAAGTTCTGAAAATAAGCAAAGAACAGATTTATTGATTTTTGGTAGAGTCTGGGTGTTGAAGAGGGGAAGAATAAAGAACTGCTCTTTGCCCGATATGTCCAAATGACGTCCCGTGGGAGACGCTTAATGGTGGGGGCGGGGAAGGGGGGGCAGGTGCCTTGCCTGTCTCTCGGATAGAACTGCCCCGAGGCTAGAGCTAATGGTATTGGCTGAGCCTGCTATAAGAAGCTCACTTCTAATGGCCAACTTTGTGTGTGCCAGAAGACAGACAGATATCGATTGGTCCAAATGCCCTTGAGTTGGCAACATCTGAAATGAAAATCCACGCGCAAGCAGAAACTTTCTGCAAGTTATGTTTCAGGAATGCAATGTGAAAAGAGGGGTTTGTGGAATGGGGAGGAAAAAAAGACAAGGATTTATATATAATATATCCCCTCGTTTTCCTCCCGCCCCCCTTATTTTGTCTTTTCTTTATCAGGGAAAAAAGCACATTATCATACGAGAGGAAAGAGAGATTTTACACATCTTAAACGGATGGAGAATTTCTCTCGCACACCCTGTAAACGCTGCCAAAAGTCCTCACGTACGTTACTGAGAACACAACATCAATGGAATATGAAATGACACAACAGTGTTAATACTTAAAAAAAGCATCTAGACTTGTGATTTGTTCCATACATGCCAAATGACTTTAATTCAACTTATATTTAGCCTTACAAAAAAGGGTTGGGTCACTTTTTTTTATCAGTGAAACACAAAGCGACATAAATATTTACCTGACAGATTTCTCATACTTTTATAACACAGGTTACACTGTTAAGCTGGCAGCACAATTAAAATAAATTGCAGTTACTTGCCTTTAATATTTGAACTTAAATTCTTAAACACACAAAACTTCACCCAAGATCAAAAATCTGTTTATTCACCCATTGGGATTTCTTACCTTCTGCAGAAAACAAAAGAAGATACTTGAAGAATGTTAGTAACCCATCCACTTTGGTTTTGCAGGTATACAACGGAAGTGGTTCAGTTTACAACATTCCTCAAAATGTCTTTTTTGTATTCTTAAGAGAAAATAAAGTCATATGGGTTTAAAATTAAGAGAGTGAAAGTAAATGATGATGCAATTTTTATTTTTGGGTGCACTTTACGTTAGGTACTCTCGGAATCTTTGTTATCTTAATTTGTTCTGATACAGCAGTAAGATGTAAAAATTATGGTTAAGTATAAAAACAACACAAATTGGTCAAAAATAATCCTAAATCCAAGCAAAATAATAACCTTACCACTGTATTGCATAAAGTACTCATGATGCAATGTATTCTGGGATATCAATTCTTAAATATCTTAGAACCATTATCTATTAAAATTGTAAAATGCAATACAAGCTGGTTGGACATTTGCCATATTCAATACATTTGGCATAAGACTTATAATGTCCCATATGCTTTGGTTCATCACAATGATGCCATTTTTGGTTGCACAAAGAATCATTTAGTCAAAGGTTCTTTAAAGAACCATCTCTTACCTCTTATCTGAAAAACCTATTTTACTGTTTTCTACAAGTCACTTTAATTTTCCACATTTTTATTTTCCGATTTCAGTTCAACACCTGTTCTGCAATAATAGATATAAAGACATTCGCGTTTTGTAAATGCAAATAAAGTTTTACATTCCCAAGCAACCAGTGGCCAGTTAAACCAGGGTCCTTGCCACAAAAGCGGCGTAGCTCCCGCATACAGCGTTTTAAATGGAAACAAAGTGGATTGGAGGGCCGGATTTCACTTTCCATAATTACACAAACACCACAGGGCCGTGCAAAAGCTGAACGGCGCTAATCAAGCGTCTGGGTTCAAGCAACAACACAGATTAGGTGGAACAGACTCCAAGTCCCAAACCAATCAGAAAGCTTCCAGAGACATGCCCCGCTCCGGAGAAAAATAAAATGAAAACCGCTAAAAAACATAAACAGTTAGAGGAGGTCAATGAATCGAATGCAGACATGTGACAGTATGGGAGAGGACAGATACATTCACCCAAAGCCACACAAAGACATTCGTCTCGGTGTGAGTTCAGCATCAATCCCACAGTAGCTGTAAGAAGGATTCCGTGTCCATTATTGAGTGCCAGTGGAAAGCTATTTCATTTGATGCATGTGTGTATGACTTTGAAACTCATAAGAAAGAAAAATTACGCTATTTTTTCTTTTCCCTCTCCCTTTGGGAATTACTGGGGTGAAACTTCCGTTTCCCTGTATACGGATGGCAATAACTCATAAAGTTTCTGTATAATAATTGTTTTTGTCCTTTTAAGAGGTCAGGAGGTAACAGAAAGGGCACTTCCTTTAAGAAATGGAACATTCTTTCAAATGGTACAGTAACAACCTTTGGGATATATTTTGGATGTGGCAGACAAACACAGCACAACAAATTTTAAGGTATACTTTTTGTGTTTTTAATTAAAAAAAATCTTAACTTGGAACAATTATTTTTAGGATAAACTCTGAGTGATAATTCTGGAGAACGGAAAATATACATTGGTAACCAAACATGGACACAAAACCAAGCGAATGGGTGCCAGTCATCAGCATTCTTCAAAATATCTTCTTTTGTACACTGCGTAAGAAAGAAAGTCATACGGGTCTAAAATGACAAGCAGTGAATTTTTACATTTTTGGGTGAACTATCACATATTATAAAACACTAGAAATTAATTTAAGAAAAAAACTCATACAGTAAATGTACCTGTGAAGGTTCTCTTCCCACGGTCGTACGGTCAATTTCCCTTACAGATCTTATTAGAAAGTGTTTTGGAATCATATCACCTCTCCTTGACTGGCGCTTGATAAAAGACCTTCTGAAATTCACCGAAATCAAACAGGAGCCACGCGGCCTCATTCAGACTTTAATTGTTTTATTTAGATCTATAGATTTCTAAGCACAGCGCTTCCAGTCTCGAGAGATCTTTTTAATGAAATATTGAGTTCAAAGACTCGCGGACCACACAGAGAAGTGTGTTGTGCCAATGCTTAAGGCGATGGTAAAGAGGATTGGGTACATCAAAGTGATCACAAATCTTCACACTGGAAACCGGATTAGAGCTGGTCAGATTAGCCCTAAACACTGGAAACAAGGTAAATACTGTCACACACACTCACACAATGTCCCGTCAACACAAATGCCTTTTCTGATCAAATAAAGCACTCTGTTGCGATGCATGACAAAAGCCTGCGTTCCAGAACAATTCGATTTCCGTTGCAATCGAGAACGGAAATACAAAAAAGATCAACTTGTGTTTTAAACGTAGATTGGGATACAAAGTCAACCATTATAACATGTAAACTCAAACTAAAATAAAAAATGTCATGTTTCTAAACTCTTGGGTTTCTGCATACATAGCAGCATAAAAAACAAAAAGGAAGAAAGAGAGAGAGAGATGTTCAATAAAAGAGCGCGTATTCTCCTGGTGATTCCCAGTAAAATCTTCAAAATGGGAAAACGTTGCAAACATCACTTAAATGTAGGCATGTTCAGCGTTTACAGGACTCTGATTTAGTTCGCTTTAAGATGTAACAGCGAGCGGTGAGTACCGGCGGACCCAGATTTTCCGCTTAGGCTCATTTGACAACATTTAGCGTTTGAGCGGGATGGTGCCGTGGCCGGTCTCCTGATCAAATATTGGACATCTCTGTTCTCCAGGAGAAAGAGCGAGGAAATATGCTCTCACTTAGCCAGGCGGGTGTTTTTTCTGAGAGGTCCTCTGAAAGTACTCTTAGAAGTAGTTGAGTCGAACAGAACGGGAGGGGGCCGAGACGGGAACGGGCCTTGTCCCAGGCGTCATGGGAACGCATAGAGGCTCTGAAACAGCATTCGGCACTTTACTGACCTTCCCATCACCTTCTCTTTTTTCGCCCTTTGTCCCTAATATCTTGTAGTAAAAAAGTCGTTTTCAAGTGATTTCCTCTTTTTCTTGGAAGGGGAGCAGCTGATTGACCGGCTCACAAACATCTCGAACCTCGTGCTGTTTTACATTTCTGCTAGTTTTGAGTCGTGGAAATTCACAGAACCAAATTGGAGTTTTTTGCTGAGGGTTAAAAATGTTGAAATCAATACTCAGGAGAGACAACAGGGTGTGAAACTTGTTGGAAGGGATTCCTTGAGTTCTATCTGAGCAGAATACATGTTTTTAAGACGTTGAAATGGGGATATTCAAGAGTTAAAAGACGAAAGAAAGAATCACTTTCTTCTGCTATGAGGACCACAGGTCTACGTGGGACTATTAGAAGAACAGTGTGGATCTGAGCTGGACCTGCAGATAAACTTCATGGATTTGTGTCTATTAAAAATAAATGCATGAGTTATTATCCGTCGGATACTGAATATAGAACTGTAATTACATT
>JAWHQN010000154.1:2947639-2966986 GCA_033220385.1 Triplophysa yarkandensis | reverse complement strand
GTTATATCGCCACACCAGCTGCAGCAGGAATAACAAGTGTTGGGCTGGCATGTGGACACTAGGGTCAGATTTTCAGGCTAACAAAAAGAGTAGCATGTATGAAAAATCACATTGAAAGAACTTCGCATGCATTCATGTGCACAAAGCGAGTGCAAAAGAAGCACATGATAGAGAATGAACTACTGACAGGACGGTCAGTTCTTCACAGCAGGCTTAAATCTCATCATTCTGACAAATGAAAGCTGCTTTTCCTCAGCTGTCATGCACACACACAATTAGTCTTTCAATTGTACTTTAACAAGCACCATTTCCATCATTATCTTTAACAATAGAGGAGCAAAAACAGAGCGTCACACAAGGACATTTCCTTACAGCAGGGATTTAAAGTTTGCTCAGAATAATAATGAATCCACTTGATCTGTATAAGCATATGTGTCAGGGTTTAAAGCAGAAGGATTTTCTGTCATATTGGGCTAAACGTCCTGATGGTGACGGTCACTATCGCTGCTCGATGTTCATTGACCAGTGCAAATGTTGAGTGAGAATATGTAGGACTAAGTCCAGAGCCATAAACCATCTCGTTAAACACTGGGCCAAATCACTTCCTCATCCTATAAAAGAGGACAAACAGTTCTCCTCAACAAGACGACTTCAACATCGTCACTGAGCTATAAAGACCGTTCTCATATGGGAAATACAAATGTCCTCAAGGTTTAACACGAGAGAGCGAAAGAGAGAAAGCCAGCACTGAACAGCTAACAAACTCATAAAAACGAATAAAAACTCAAAAAGGGTAAACACAAACTTTAATCGTGTATTTGACATCAGTAAAGAGATCTTCTGACGAGAAGAGACTCATGGCTTAACCCTCATATTTTTTTAAGCACACATTAGGCTTTGTGTATTGTTTGTGTGTATTTGTAATACTCACAGCCCTTGTAGATGTCAGTAGGAATCTGCACAGCCGTGTAGGAATAATTGACTTTATTTTTAAAGTTCAAATCATCCACAAACTCCAGAGAAAAAGTGTTTGAATTGGATTGGGGGTTTTCCCCATCATCATCATCCGACTGCAATGACAAGAAAATAAAGAAACATTACAACACATGAAGAAATACACACGGACTGACGCACACATTAGGTTAACACACATCAGGTGTAAAAGGTGTCAGTTCTTTAGAGCCAGTGCCCGTCTACTGAAGTACAACACAATAGAACAGCGGGCATTAAAGTGGCTGAAAATAGCTGGAAATCAATTACCGTCCGTGATGTTATCATCCTGTAAATTACTCTACACAATGACTGGCTTCAGTCCATTCATTTCATTAGCATTTTAATACATCACACACACACTTCAATGACAAACAGTACAAAACAACACAACAAATACATCAATAAGCTTGAAATAACAGCATTTTATGACTAGAGTGTAAAAGAGATATTTCTAAGTTCTAATCTCTGGTCATTGTTTAAATCGGATAATAACACTGGATATTAACATCGAGTGGAGACCTTTAACCGGCAGATCACCACCATCATATTAGACAAGAGTGTGCCGTGACATTTACATTTCACAGAAGATTTCAAACAGTTATATAAAATATATCAAATGTTCATCGTCACAACAAAGCCCATTCACTTACCAATCATAAGTAAAATCTGCATGTTATTTTAAGCATATATCTTTTATCCAAAATCAAACATTCTGCTAAAAGTAGACATTTTTGTTTTTCTTGTTCCTGTTTGAAGGGAATAATTGTGCGTTAGAAAGCAGACTTAAGGACGGTATCTCGGGTTTTAAACGTGTATTCCAGCACACAGATCTGGCAGGAAAAATACTTTTAGAAATGCAGTTTAATGTGATGTGAAAGCTCTATGGCTCTGACTGTTGAGGTTTTACATTTTCCTAAACAGTCAGTAACGCATTTCACTAACCTCCAACATGTTTGAGAACAACACTAACCAATCAAAAGCAAGCGGGAATTACTGGCCAATCAAATAAGTGAAGGCAGAGTTACAATAAAATCAAAGTAGGCGAAATAAGAAGTAAAGACAAGAGCTCTTAAAGGTAGGGTAGGGTTATCCGTCCAGATACATTTTTAATGCTGGTTTAAAGTCTCCTAACATCCTGATAGCAATCAATAAGTAAAGTCAAACATTTGTATAGGTGAAGGTCATGGCACACACTGGCACACACTGTAGTGAAGGGAAGTGAAGTGTGGCCAAGTATGGTGTTCCATTCCTGGAATTTGTGCTCTGCATTTAACCCATCCCAGTGTACACACACAGTAAGGGAACACACACACAGTAAGTGAACACACACACACGCACACACACACACGCACGCGCACGCACACACACACACACACACACACACACACTGTGTGAGTGTGAACACACACCCGGAGCAGTGGTTTTCCCGCTGGTTCCGAGTCTTGAGAGACCAAGACTGGAACCACTAGGCTACAGCTGCCAATGTTGGACCAACATGTTCAACAGCTGATTTTGTGTCCCACTGCGCACCCTGTTCACGCCGCCATCAGAAGTCATCAGTCACATTCACTACAGTACAGCAGGACAACGGCAGACAGAGACGAACTAACTTTGTTCTTCTAAGTGACAGTTACAAAGCAACCAAAAGAAAAGAAGTAACACAACAAGACACAAGGTCATAATAGAAAAAAAAGATTTTATGTTGCGTTTGCATGGTGAAAGTTTCTGCGAGCCGGTAAGTGAACAGTTTTCAAAGTTAAAAGTAAACTACAACATCGACACATCTTCTGGTTCATGTGTTTTGGAGGATACAAGGATCTTATGATTACTATGCTAGCAAGCAAATGGTAACTTTTCCCCAATTTATCTACTTTGCCTTTAATGGAGGAAACTTTATGAATGAAGCAATTCATCTTTATCTGGAGCTAAAGGAATAAAACACAAATATTCAGGAATAAAGCAGGTTTGTTTCGCAAAAAGTCGTTGTCTACTGTAGAACTTTTAGGTGAATAAAGTATTTTATTTGCATCAAACATCAATCTTTTCAATAATTTTTATTCTTCTTTACACTTCAGACGTGCAATGATATAGAGTAGTAATGACTGCAGTACGTCATGTTTTATTCAGTCGTTCTGTGGTTAAATGTCTTCTCATTGCCTACAAGACCACCACCGGTTCAGCTCCACTTACCTTAACTCACTAATGCAAAGATATAGACCCTCAAGATCTCTGCGATCCGCAAATGAGCTGAGACTTGTGGTACCAGCTCAAAAGAGTAAGAAATCTCTCTCTCTCTCTCTCTCTGGTCTCTCTGGTCTCTCTCTCTCACTCTCTCTCTCTCTCTCTCTCTCTCTCTCTCTCTCTCTCTCTCTCTGGTCTCTCTCTCTCTGGTCTCTCTCTCTCTCTCTCTCTCTGGTCTCTCTCTGGTCTCTCTCTCTCTCTCTGGTCTCTCTCTCTCTCTCTCTGGTCTCTCTCTCTCTCTCTCTCTCTCTCTCTCTCTCTCTCTCTCTCTCTCTCTCTCTCTCTCTCTGGTCTCTCTCTCTCTGGTCTCTCTCTCTCTCTCTGGTCTCTCTCTGGAACGTTCTCTGCTTCAGTTCCTCGATGGTGGAACGATCTGCCTCTGGCTTCACGCTTGTCAGACTCGGTCTCTATCTTTACAAAACTCCTAAAAACTCATCTTTTCCGGCTACATCTAACTCACTAACTCACTTCTTTTCTAACTACTCACTCTATCAAAAAAAAAAAATCTTTTGTAACTTCTCTCTCTGTGTAACTCGGTAACATTGTTGTAGCACTTGTTCTCCTATTGTTGTATCGGCTATTTACCGCTTCATTGTCTCCTCGACTATTGTAAGTCGCTTTGGATAAAAGCGTCTGCTAAATGACTAAATGTAAATGTAAATGTCTCTGATGTTGTTCCAGGGGTGATGTGCATGTAGGATGTACAGTAATGGGGTTAATTGAGGTTGAAGTGGTTTGTATTAAATTAAACCTCCTGTCACATGTGAAGACTGATTTATGGTCTACATTGAATTGTCTATTTAAACACAATTACAAGCTGTTTCTGGAAATACTCTGATGTGACATTAAAGCAAAACTGAGCCACTGCATTTACTTCTTACTGAAAAATAACATCATTTGACAGTCAATTCTGCACTTTAACAATAATTAACAACAGGATTTAAGTTGTAAGAACTTTATGAAAGCAACAGCAATGCATTCCCATGTGCTTTAATGTATTAAGATGACTCTTTACACTCTTAACTTCAGAAACGTAACCGAAAAATTATAAATTATGTTTATTATAATAATTATATATATATATTAGTGGTAGGCATAGATCTTTTTTTTAATCTAGATTAATCTCACTGTACATTTGGAATAATCTAGCTGAATCTAGATTAAAATGGCAATTTATAATTCTGTGGAAGGCATTCAGAATGTGTGTGCTACCCAAATAATGAGCAAAAGTAAGTCGTTACACAAGGTAAAAACAAGCTTATGCCGCGTTCACATCAGATGTGAATAGAGCGTCCAACTCATGAACAATCAGAACTGATACACCAGCGAACACTCCCATATACAATATGTCACACACTGCACTTTATACAACAGTCTACCTTCATCCTATGCACAACTACTAACTGTATTGGGACTACGTCCACTCTGCTGCACCTTTTCTATGCACATCTTGTTTACATTATGCAGAACGTGGACACTCTGTGTTTAGTGTTTAATGCTTAATGTATGTATGCACACTCTGTGTTTAGTGTTTAATGTCTAGTGCTTAATGTATGTATGTACACTCTGTGTTTGGTGTTTAATGTTTAATGCTTAATGTATGTATGTACACACTCTGTGTTTAGTGTTTAATGTCTAGTGCTTAATGTATGTATGCACACTCTGTGTTTAGTGTTTAATGTCTAGTGCTTAATGTATGTATGTACACTCTGTGTTTGGTGTTTAATGTCTAGTGATTAATGTATGTATGTACACACTGTGTTTAGTGTTTAATGTCTAGTGCTTAATGTATGTATGTACACTCTGTGTTTAGTGTTTAATGTTTAATGCTTAATGTATGTATGCACACTCTGTGTTTGGTGTTTAATGTCTAGTGATTAATGTATGTATGTACACTCTGTGTTTAGTGTTTAATGTTTAATGCTTAATGTATGTATGTATACACTGTGTTTAGTGTTTAATGATTAATGTATGTATGTACACACTCTGTGTTTGGTGTTTAATGTCTAGTGTTTAATGTATGTATGTACACTCTGTGTTTAGTGTTTAATGTCTAGTGCTTAATGTATGTATGCACACTCTGTGTTTAGTGTTTAATGTGTAGTGCTTAATGTATGTATGCACACTCTGTGTTTAGTGTTTAATGTCTAGTGCTTAATGTATGTATGTACACTCTGTGTTTAGTGTTTAATGTGTAGTGCTTAATGTATGTATGCACACTCTGTGTTTAGTGTTTAATGTTTAATGCTTAATGTATGTATGCACACTCTGTGTTTAGTTTTTAATGTCTAGTGCTTAATGTATGTATGCACACTCTGTGTTTAATGTTTAATGTCTAGTGCTTAATGTATGTATGTACACACTGTGTTAAGTGTTTAATGTCTAGTGCTTAATGTATGTATGCACACTCTGTGTTTAGTGTTTAATGTTTAATGCTTAATGTATGTATTCACACTCTGTGTTTGGTGTTTAATGTCTAGTGATTAATGTATGTATGTACACACTCTGTGTTTAGTGTTTAATGTTTAATGCTTAATGTATGTATGTACACTCTGTGTTTAATGTTTAATGTCTAGTGCTTAATGTATGTATGTACACACTCTGTGTTTAGTGTTTAATGTTTAATGCTTAATGTATGTATGTATACACTGTGTTTAGTGTTTAATGTCTAGTGCTTAATGTATGTATGCACACTCTGTGTTTAGTGTTTAATGTCTAGTGATTAATGTATGTATGCACACTCTGTGTTTAGTGTTTAATGTCTAGTGTTTAATGTATGTATGTACACACTGTGTTTAGTGTTTAATGTCTAGTGTTTAATGTATGTATGTACACTCTGTGTTTAGTGTTTAATGCTTAATGTATGTATGCACACTCTGTGTTTAGTGTTTAATGTCTAGTGCTTAATGTATGTATGTACACACTGTGTTTAGTGTTTAATGTCTAGTGTTTAATGTATGTATGTACACACTGTGTTTAGTGTTTAATGTCTAGTGTTTAATGTATGTATGTACACTCTGTGTTTAGTGTTTAATGCTTAATGTATGTATGTACACACTCTGTGTTTGGTGTTTAATGTCTAGTGTTTAATGTATGTATGTACACTCTGTGTTTAGTGTTTAATGTCTAGTGCTTAATGTATGTATGTACACTCTGTGTTTAGTGTTTAATGTCTAGTGCTTAATGTATGTATGCACACTCTGTGTTTAGTGTTTAATGTTTAATGCTTAATGTATGTATGTACACACTCTGTGTTTAGTTTTTAATGTCTAGTGCTTAATGTATGTATGTACACACTGTGTTAAGTGTTTAATGTCTAGTGCTTAATGTATGTATGCACACTCTGTGTTTAGTGTTTAATGTCTAGTGTTTAATGTATGTATGTACACACTGTGTTTAGTGTTTAATGTCTAGTGCTTAATGTATGTATGTACACACTGTGTTTAGTGTTTAATGTCTAGTGCTTAATGTATGTATGTACACTCTGTGTTTAGTGTTTAATGTTTAGTGCTTAATGTATGTATGTACACTCTGTGTTTAGTGTTTAATGTTTAGTGCTTAATGTATGTATGTACACTCTGTGTTTAGTGTTTAATGTCTAGTGCTTAATGTATGTATGCACACTCTGTGTTTAGTGTTTAATGTATAGTGATTAATGTATGTATGTACACTCTGTGTTTAGTGTTTAATGTCTAGTGCTTAATGTATGTATGCACACTCTGTGTTTAGTGTTTAATGTATAGTGCTTAATGTATGTATGCACACTCTGTGTTTAGTGTTTAATGTATAGTGATTAATGTATGTATGTACACTCTGTGTTTAGTGTTTAATGTCTAGTGCTTAATGTATGTATGCACACTCTGTGTTTAGTGTTTAATGTCTAGTGATTAATGTATGTATGCACACTCTGTGTTTAGTGTTTAATGTCTAGTGATTAATGTATGTATGCACACTCTGTGTTTAGTGTTTAATGTCTAGTGATTAATGTATGTATGTACACACTGTGTTTAGTGTTTAATGTCTAGTGCTTAATGTATGTATGCACACTCTGTGTTTAGTGTTTAATGTATAGTGATTAATGTATGTATGCACACTCTGTGTTTAGTGTTTAATGTATAGTGATTAATGTATGTATGTACACTCTGTGTTTAGTGTTTAATGTCTAGTGCTTAATGTATGTATGCACACTCTGTGTTTAGTGTTTAATGTCTAGTGCTTAATGTATGTATGCACACTCTGTGTTTAGTGTTTAATGTTTAATGCTTAATGTATGTATGCACACTCTGTGTTTAGTGTTTAATGTCTAGTGATTAATGTATGTATGTACACTCTGTGTTTAGTGTTTAATGTTTAATGCTTAATGTATGTATGCACACTCTGTGTTTAGTGTTTAATGTCTAGTGATTAATGTATGTATGCACACTCTGTGTTTAGTGTTTAATGTTTAATGCTTAATGTATGTATGCACACTCTGTGTTTAGTGTTTAATGTATAGTGATTAATGTATGTATGTACACTCTGTGTTTAGTGTTTAATGTCTAGTGCTTAATGTATGTATGCACACTCTGTGTTTAGTGTTTAATGTCTAGTGATTAATGTATGTATGCACACTCTGTGTTTGGTGTTTAATGTCTAGTGATTAATGTATGTATGTACACTCTGTGTTTAGTGTTTAATGTCTAGTGCTTAATGTATGTATGTACACACTCTGTGTTTAGTGTTTAATGTTTAATGCTTAATGTATGTATGTACACTCTGTGTTTGGTGTTTAATGTCTAGTGATTAATGTATGTATGTACACACTCTGTGTTTAGTGTTTAATGTCTAGTGCTTAATGTATGTATGTACACTCTGTGTTTAGTGTTTAATGCTTAATGTATGTATGTACACTCTGTGTTTAGTGTGTAATGCTTAATGTATGTATGTACACACTCTGTGTTTGGTGTTTAATGTCTAGTGTTTAATGTATGTATGTACACTCTGTGTTTAGTGTTTAATGTCTAGTGCTTAATGTATGTATGTACACTCTGTGTTTAGTGTTTAATGTTTAATGCTTAATGTATGTATGCACACTCTGTGTTTAGTTTTTAATGTCTAGTGCTTAATGTATGTATGTACACACTGTGTTAAGTGTTTAATGTCTAGTGCTTAATGTATGTATGCACACTCTGTGTTTAGTGTTTAATGTTTAGTGCTTAATGTATGTATGTACACTCTGTGTTTAGTGTTTAATGTTTAGTGCTTAATGTATGTATGCACACTCTGTGTTTAGTGTTTAATGTCTAGTGCTTAATGTATGTATGCACACTCTGTGTTTAGTGTTTAATGTCTAGTGCTTAATGTATGTATGCACACTCTGTGTTTAGTGTTTAATGTCTAGTGATTAATGTATGTATGCACACTCTGTGTTTGGTGTTTAATGTATAGTGCTTAATGTATGTATGCACACTCTGTGTTTAGTGTTTAATGTATAGTGATTAATGTATGTATGTACACTCTGTGTTTAGTGTTTAATGTCTAGTGCTTAATGTATGTATGCACACTCTGTGTTTAGTGTTTAATGTCTAGTGATTAATGTATGTATGCACACTCTGTGTTTAGTGTTTAATGTCTAGTGATTAATGTATGTATGCACACTCTGTGTTTAGTGTTTAATGTCTAGTGATTAATGTATGTATGTACACACTGTGTTTAGTGTTTAATGTCTAGTGCTTAATGTATGTATGTACACTCTGTGTTTAGTGTTTAATGTCTAGTGCTTAATGTATGTATGTACACACTGTGTTTAGTGTTTAATGTATAGTGATTAATGTATGTATGCACACTCTGTGTTTAGTGTTTAATGTCTAGTGATTAATGTATGTATGTACACTCTGTCTTTAGTGTTTAATGTCTAGTGTTTAATGTATGTATGTACACTCTGTGTTAAGTGTTTAATGTATAGTGATTAATGTATGTATGTACACTCTGTGTTTAGTGTTTAATGTCTAGTGCTTAATGTATGTATGCACACTCTGTGTTTAGTGTTTAATGTCTAGTGCTTAATGTATGTATGCACACTCTGTGTTTAGTGTTTAATGTTTAATGCTTAATGTATGTATGCACACTCTGTGTTTGGTGTTTAATGTCTAGTGATTAATGTATGTATGTACACACTGTGTTTAGTGTTTAATGTCTAGTGCTTAATGTATGTATGTACACTCTGTGTTTAGTGTGTAATGCTTAATGTATGTATGTACACACTCTGTGTTTAGTGTTTAATGTATAGTGATTAATGTATGTATGCACACTCTGTGTTTAGTGTTTAATGTCTAGTGATTAATGTATGTATGTACACTCTGTCTTTAGTGTTTAATGTCTAGTGTTTAATGTATGTATGTACACTCTGTGTTAAGTGTTTAATGTATAGTGATTAATGTATGTATGTACACTCTGTGTTTAGTGTTTAATGTCTAGTGCTTAATGTATGTATGCACACTCTGTGTTTAGTGTTTAATGTCTAGTGCTTAATGTATGTATGCACACTCTGTGTTTAGTGTTTAATGTCTAGTGATTAATGTATGTATGCACACTCTGTGTTTGGTGTTTAATGTATAGTGCTTAATGTATGTATGCACACTCTGTGTTTAGTGTTTAATGTATAGTGATTAATGTATGTATGTACACTCTGTGTTTAGTGTTTAATGTCTAGTGCTTAATGTATGTATGCACACTCTGTGTTTAGTGTTTAATGTCTAGTGATTAATGTATGTATGCACACTCTGTGTTTAGTGTTTAATGTCTAGTGATTAATGTATGTATGCACACTCTGTGTTTAGTGTTTAATGTCTAGTGATTAATGTATGTATGTACACACTGTGTTTAGTGTTTAATGTCTAGTGCTTAATGTATGTATGTACACTCTGTGTTTAGTGTTTAATGTCTAGTGCTTAATGTATGTATGTACACACTGTGTTTAGTGTTTAATGTATAGTGATTAATGTATGTATGCACACTCTGTGTTTAGTGTTTAATGTCTAGTGATTAATGTATGTATGTACACTCTGTGTTTAGTGTTTAATGTCTAGTGTTTAATGTATGTATGTACACTCTGTGTTAAGTGTTTAATGTATAGTGATTAATGTATGTATGTACACTCTGTCTTTAGTGTTTAATGTCTAGTGTTTAATGTATGTATGTACACTCTGTGTTAAGTGTTTAATGTATAGTGATTAATGTATGTATGTACACTCTGTGTTTAGTGTTTAATGTCTAGTGCTTAATGTATGTATGCACACTCTGTGTTTAGTGTTTAATGTCTAGTGCTTAATGTATGTATGCACACTCTGTGTTTAGTGTTTAATGTTTAATGCTTAATGTATGTATGCACACTCTGTGTTTGGTGTTTAATGTCTAGTGATTAATGTATGTATGTACACACTGTGTTTAGTGTTTAATGTCTAGTGCTTAATGTATGTATGTACACTCTGTGTTTAGTGTGTAATGCTTAATGTATGTATGTACACACTGTGTTTAGTGTTTAATGTATAGTGATTAATGTATGTATGCACACTCTGTGTTTAGTGTTTAATGTCTAGTGATTAATGTATGTATGTACACTCTGTCTTTAGTGTTTAATGTCTAGTGTTTAATGTATGTATGTACACTCTGTGTTAAGTGTTTAATGTATAGTGATTAATGTATGTATGTACACTCTGTGTTTAGTGTTTAATGTCTAGTGCTTAATGTATGTATGCACACTCTGTGTTTAGTGTTTAATGTCTAGTGCTTAATGTATGTATGTACACTGTGTTTAGTGTTTAATGTCTAGTGCTTAATGTATGTATGTACACTCTGTGTTTAGTGTTTAATGTATGTATGTAGACTCTGTGTTTAGTGTTTAATGTCTAGTGATTAATGTATGTATGTACACTCTGTGTTTAGTGTTTAATGTCTAGTGCTTAATGTATGTATGCACACTCTGTGTTTAGTGTTTAATGTTTAATGCTTAATGTATGTATGCACACTCTGTGTTTGGTGTTTAATGTCTAGTGATTAATGTATGTATGTACACACTGTGTTTAGTGTTTAATGTCTAGTGCTTAATGTATGTATGTACACTCTGTGTTTAGTGTGTAATGCTTAATGTATGTATGTACACACTCTGTGTTTAGTGTTTCTACTGTGTTTGTCCAATAGTACACTGTGTGTACTGATTATATATATATATATATATATATATATATATATATACATATTGCACACTGTCGAAGTCTGTACTATATGTTATATGTTCTGCTATGTTTTTGGAGCAAGCTCCTAAGAATTTCACTCACCGGGGCACAAGTGCTGTGACAATAACAGTGAATTGAATTTAAAAAAAATTTCATTTCAAATGAGTGGTTTCATGGCCTGTGGTCTTGTGAATCATCGATAATTAAACACAGAGAAAACATCACATGAACAGAGCACATAATAACAACAGATATCCTGCTGATCTTTCACATTCCTGATATCAAGCCAAGTATTTCATAAAATACTGTTCACATTATACATACGGCACACTAGAGAACTTGTCAAACTGTATGACAAACAGCCATACAGGTGTTCTACATGAGGACAGATCTCACTGTACAAGAGATGATGCTGAACACAGAACAGTCTCAGAACTGTAAGAAGTACATCATTGTATTTGAAAAACAGATGTTCATATTTACATGTAAACAACATTGTGCTTTTGGATCAATGGCAGCATAATCGATTACAAATGAAAGCATTTCACCATCTGGAGTATCATCATGTGTTCTGCATTTTAATTATAACTTTTATATAGAGTTTCAGAAAAGATGTCAACAATGTCTCAAACTGAGCTCAGATTTGTCAAGTTTTAATCATAAATAAATGTTGTTATAGATCTCAATGTAAGCTCAAACTTTTTGCATCAAATCTACTCAAATATAGACGATTTACCTCTGAAATGATTTAAACACCCATTCAAATTTAAGGTGAAACACAGTTCAATAAAAAAAGTAATATAAAGATCTTCTAAACTATAAAAGAGGAACGTCTGAGAAATTTCTTTCTTTCAAATATCCTCATACATCTACAGGTGTGTAAGGCAGATCAAGTTCACACTCTTTGACCTCATGCATGACATGCTGATAAGTGAGGTATAAGTCAAGTGTGTGTGTGTGTGTGTGTGTGTGTGTGTGTGGGGGGGGGGGGGGGTCTGTTGTCCTCTTGGCCTGTTTAATGATGAGTGATTCCCTCCAATTAAAGATGCTGACAGCCCCTAAAGCACCGAATCATTCATCACTCGCTCTAAATTGCTACTTTTTTACTTCTCATCATGTGTCCATTTCCTCTCAACTGCATGACTTCTGATATATCACTGTCTGTCTCACATTGAGACATTTATCAGCAAATGTGCCTGTGACCTTAATTTATAGAACATGATGTGTAGTTTTATTCATTTTCCAGTTAAAACATCTGTAACAAAAGAACTAAAAACAAAGATAAGGTGTATGATGGGGCAATGAAATATTAAAGCATGACTTACATAATCTGATTCAGCTTTAGAGTCGTAGTACTGAATGTCATTCTCCTGAAATAAAAGAAATGACAGAAACATAAGTGACGCGCAATATTTCTTATTATAAAGAACCTTTTCTTACTGTCACTTTTATTTTCTACAACTGTCTGTCGTTTATGTGGAACAAAATAAAACCTTTTATTAGTTCAACATAATGAAAGCATAATGACATTAAAGAGACGATCACTGACACACTTTTTAGAATCTCTCTATTCAATCTCTGATGTACTGAATTTAGGATTTATTGCAATTGTGTAAAATCACATTTGGCTATTTTGGTCTACAGACCAATAATACAATCTGTTCAATGAGAATAAGGGATTTAGTATACGACATGATTCATGAGATCTGTTTTCTTATCTCTCCATTCAGTGTTCTTTAAACTCAATGAGTCCTCACATTTCATTCAAATTTGTGTTAAGGAATCTATGATATCACAACTAACACTCAACATCAAGTCTAACATACGCAGCGGTGCGGACGCCACATACAGCTTCTGTACATCTCTCCTCATTACATCTAGTATTCATACATATTATATAAAGCAGAAAGTGTGTATTATGTAGGTCTCATTCTGTGGGGTTGAGGAAAATAGTGCAGTGACAGCCAGGTGTCATGGCACAGAAGGACACAAGGTCTCGTTTCCTCCTTTCAGGAATTGTGCGGATGAAAGGGGTTCCTATACAATCACACCATGTAGCCCAGGTCGGGTCGTGACCATTGTGGAGCGGAGCTGACAAGCCTTGGTCGTGTCAACAAACCCTCAAGCTGAGTCAGGACCTTCCAGTGGTACTCATAATGTGTCATCAGAGCTTCCTCTCATACTGACGGTGTGGAGGGCGGATGGCCTTGCTTCTTACCTCCATCCTAGAAGCTGGCCGACACAGTAAACACTGGGAGAATGTTACCCCTCCTAAGGAGGGTATACGTTCAGTGGCGTAGCGCAAACTGCATTGGCCCCCACGGTGGGTTCTAAGATTGGTACGCAGTTGTAATGGCGTCTATGATCCAGTGCGCCAGTCTCTGATTGGATACAGACTTCTGCTTCTGATGTACTCTGCTAACAGACAAACAGCTGCTCAGAACTCCTAAAGCTCTGCGTGGGGTTCACGTAGAGGCGCATATTGCATACTGGACACAACAGGGATGAGGATCTTCCTCCCCTATGGGGAGCACCTGCAGGTTCACCACCTGGTCAGTGATGGACGCAGTGGGAACTTTGGGCAAGTAGCCCGGCTAGAGTCTCAGGATAACGTGATTAAACAGGTTCTCCCCACTCAGTGATACACCCACTGAATACCTAATAAAAGTGCTCTAGTTCTTAGCGATTCTTTTGTACGGAACGGGAATATAGAGACACCAGCCACCATACTTAAATGTTTACCAGGAGCCAGAGCACCTGACATCTTAGCAAATTTAAATGTGCTGGAAAATGCTAAACGTAAATACAGTAAAACTATTAATAATGCCGGCACTAATGATGTTCGACTGCGTCAGTCGGAGATTACAAAAATAATTTTAAAGAGGCGTTTGAACTTGCAAGCATGATGTCAGATACTGTAATATGTTCTGGTCCTCTCCCTGCTCACCGTGGTGATGAGATTCATAGCAGATTATCATCACTCATTGGCTGGATGTCTAAGTGGTGCCCACAGAATAATATAGGTAATATTGATAACTGGACAAGTTTTTGGGGCAGACCTGATGGGTTCCATCTCTCTTGGGTCAGAGCCGCTCTTATGTCTAGAAATTTGGTTCATAGTCTTAGAGTTTATACTCTAAGCAGACAAACTGGCTTAACCTTATCAGATCCCTTTCTAAGAAATCCCTTTTGTAAATAATATGATCACTGATCATAATTTAGATGTTCTTTGTTTGAAAGAGACCTGGTTAAAACCTGATGATGACATTATTTTAAATGAGTCCACCCCACAAGATTACTGTTATAAACATGAGTAAAGGCGGAGGTGTTGCTTCAATATAGCACAATATTTTAAAAACTTCTCAGAGGGCAGGATTCAAGTATAACTCGTCTGAAGTAATGGTGCTTCATATAACACTACCCAGAGAAACAAATGTGAATGATAAATCCCTTTTGATGTTTGCACTGGCTACTGTATACAGGACACCAGGGCATCATACAGACTTTATTAAGAGTTTAGTGATTTTATATCTGAGATAGTTCTGGCTACAGACAAAGTTTTAATAGTTGGGGATTTTAATATCCATGTTGATAATGAAAATGATGCATTAGGATCAGCCTTTATGGATATTCTGAACTCTATTGGGGTTAGACAACATGTTTCAGGACCTATTTATTGTCGAAATCATACTCATCATATACAGCAAAGTGATAATATCTTCGATCATCATTTAATTTTGTGCAAACTTCATATAGCCAAAATTGTAAATTCTACTTTTTGTTACATGTATGGTAGAACCAAAACCTCTACCACAAAAGACTTTGTGAGTTACCTTCCTGATGTATTTCGAAATTCCATAGCATATCCAACAACTCAGAACAACTGGATAATGTAACCTAAACGATATACTTTCTCTTTTCTAGCTTTTGAAATTCTGTTGCTCCCTTGAATTTAAGGAAGGTCAAGGAAAGCAGTTTGACACCATGGTATAACGAGCATACCTGCTGCCTGAAGAGAGCAGTCTGAAAAATGGAATGTAGCAGTGATCCCAAAACTAGCGGCATTTCGTATTGCTTGCCAGGAAAGTAACCAATCCTACAAGAAAAGCATTAAAAACTGCTAGATTCGACTAGACTCTCTTTTAGAAGAAAACAAACATAAATCAAAGTATTTATTCTAAAAAGTGTATAAACTGAAAATGAAAAATATCCCATAATTTCCCAGCATCACAGCAAAAAATGACTTCATGAACTACTTGACTTCTACAATCAAGTTAAAGTCACTTTTAATGTCACATCATCAAGCACATGTGCCCTGGTGAGTAAAATTCTTGGGAGCTTGCTCCAGAGAAATTGCAGAACAGTTAACATATAAAATGTAACATATAGTACAGACTTCAACATAAGACAGTGTGCAAAATGCACACACATATAATGAGTACACACCGTGTGCTATAGGACAAACTTACAATCGAAACATTCAACACTGTATGTACAAACATACATTAAGCACTACTAGTGACCTACCATAGACACTATTAGAGATACAATTGTAACCAATTAACCATCAGCTACAGTATTGCAAAGGACAATGCACTTTAAACCCCCTGAGGAACAGTTCCACTCATTCTCAACTATGAGAGAACAAGAATTGTGTAATTTTTTTTACCTAAAAGTAATGCTTCCAGAAGTCCTAGATCCTCTTCTGACTATTATAAACTCCTAATTGTCTTTAGGATATTTCCCCAAATCCTTCAAACTGGCTGGTATCAAGCCAGTCATCAAAAAAACCCAACATAACTCCAAAGATCTAGTTAATCATAGACCTAAATTATAGAATCTCAAATCTCCCTTTCTTGTAAAAGATACTAGAAAAGGTAATATCCTCACAATTATACTCCTGCTCCTTTTATCCAACCATGGTTGTATCTCTCTTTTAGTGCTATTGGATCTAAGTGGCGCCTTTGACACTATTCACCACAACATTCTTTTGCATAGTCTTGAGTACTTTGTGGGCATAAACGGAAGTGCATTAGCATGGTTTTAGTCAACCTTAAATGACCGTCATCAATTCGTAGCAGTTAATGAAGAGTTATCGTATCGATAAAAAGTGCAGTATGGAGTACCTCAAGGCTCAGTTCTAGGGCTGCTATTCTTCATGCTATACATGGAAACATGGTGTAAGCTTTCAGTGTTACGCTGATGACACTCAGCTCTATATTTTCTCGTGGCCTGGTAAGACACAACATTTCGATAGTAAAAAAAGGGATGAAGAGTAATTTCCTACTGCTAAACTCTGGAAAAACAGAGGTGTTAATTATAGGACCTAAAAAGTCTGCATGTAACAACCTAGAAAAATGTCTAAGATTTAATGGCTGCTCTGATAACTCTTTGTCATCAGTTAGGAACTTAGGTGTGCTTTTTGATAGACATATTTCCTTAGAAAACCATGTTTCTATCATTTGTAAAACTGCATTTTTCCACCACAAAAATATATCCAAATTATTGCCTATACTCCAATGTCAAATGCAGAGATGTTAATCCATGCATTTTTTACCTCAAGGTTGGATTATTGCAATGCTTTATTAAAAGGTTGTTCTTAACGCTTAGTTAACATATTACAGTTAGTCCAAAATGCTACAGCTAGAGTTCTTACAAGAACCAGGAAGTATGACCACATTACTCCGGTCCTGTCAACACTGCACTGGCTATAAGACCTCGTATTGATTTTAAAATCTTGCTTATTACTTATAAAGCTTTGAATGGCTTACCACCTTAGTATGTGAAAGAGCTTCTGTAACATTAAAATCCTCCATGACTGCACTCTTAAAACTCAGGCACTTTGATAATTCCTAGAATATCAGATCCTTTTCCTACTTGGCACCTAAACTATGGGACAACCTACTTAAAACTGTTCAGGAGGCAGATACACTCTTGTAGTTTAAATCTACATTAAAGACCCATCTCTTTAACCTGGCTTACACATAACATACTAACATGCTTCTAATATCCAGTTCCGTTACAGGATTTTTAGGCATAAATTAGGTAAACTGTAACCAGGAACACTTTCCACAACATCCTATATATCTGCTACATCATCAGAGGAATCTGCGCTAATATTAGTCTGTTTCTTTCTTCTTCTGAGTTCGTCGAGGCCACCAGATCCAGCATATAACCGGTATTTATCCAGACCAGATGGTGGATCAGGAACTAGAAAAGCTCTCTACAGCCCTGAAAGAAAGCTGAGACCACTAGATATACTAGAGCCCCTGATATAGATCCCCTGTAAAGACCTTGCCTCAGATGACAATAGGGATAAGACCACACGATCCTGATGATTCTTCTCCACCCAGCTGCAGACTGGAATTGAACTGCTGGTTTCATCTGGTCAGAGGAGAACTGGCCGCCAACTGAGCCTGGTTTTGTTCTCCATTCTGTCACCGATGGAGATTTGGTTCCTTGCCACTGTCGCCTCTGGCTTGCTTAGTTGGGGTAACTTCATTTACAGCAATATTGTTGACTTGATTGAAAAATGAATGCACAAACGCTATAAACTGATCAGAGATGACATTACTGAATTTAATGATGAACTGCCTTTAACTATCATTTTGCATTACGGACAAACTGTTTTACTAATCAATGTTGTTAAGCTGCTTGATGCAATGTATTTTGTTTAAAGCTCTATAGAGATACAGGTGACTTTGACAACCATAGGGCTAGGATTTTAGCACAGACTCAAGCTCTAAAGACATGCTCATATATATTCATAAAGTCATTGTCCTATATTGAGGTGTTTTGAAGAATGAAATGTTTAGATGTAGACTGAGGAGGGTCACCCATTTGTGTTGTGAACGAGACCGCTGATGTCGTCAGGATGACATTGACATGGGATTTATGAGGATTGGTATACTTTACAAGTTGCACACATGCACACACGCACACACACAGTTAATGGGTGGTATTAATGAAGGAGCATTAGTAAAATGTCTCTTTCTCCTTTCACACTTTTCCAGGCCACTGGCGGTCAGCATCTCTTCTGTTGCTATAGAAACACTAAGCTTTGTTCCTCCTTGATTTGTCTTTTCAGTAGCATTTGCTCTCATTTTACAGTGTGTTGTCTGTGGTTCAAGAGGTGAATCACACACGTTTTCAGAAACAGAAAATCCTCAGATGAAAACAACAGCTTTACACCTGACAAAATCTATGAACCCCTAAACAAATAACACAAATGATGTAAGTATAATTCTTTTGTACACACACATGTTCATTTTATTGCCAATTAACAAATGCACATTGAGATTAAAGACCTTAAATAAGCCAAACTATGTCGGTCACAGTGTAAATGTGACTATTTCAGTTACATAAGTGAACACACACTCACGCACATGCAAGTATGCACTACCCCCACCACACGCACACACGCGCGCACACACACACACACACACACACACACACACACACACACACACACACACACACACACACATTAAGTGAAAACACACATACACACGCACGTGCACGAACACACGCTCAGGCGCACATGCACACACACTGTGAACACACACCCGGAGCAGTTCACGTCAGTCATGATATTGAAGACGGAGTAGAGTCCTGGTTATTCACCTACAATCCCCAATAATACTGAGTATCAAACCAGTGACCTTGTGATCACACGTGTTACTCCAACCACAACTTCCCTCATACTAAAAATGCGAAATGATATATACTATATAGAAACACTCTATTTAAAATTATTTTTTATATTTGAGCTTGTAAAAAGGCATTTATAATATTTTATAATATGATTACGTAAAGTAAGTTATTAAAGAGAATTATAGTGTGTTTCATGATTACGTGTATCTAAAGTGTTTTCATCTCTTTCTTTCTCTGCAGACCTGTA
>JAWHQN010000154.1:2940139-2942639 GCA_033220385.1 Triplophysa yarkandensis | reverse complement strand
GTCATTCCTGCTGTCACCCATATCATCAGGTCATCTCTCAACTCTAAAGAAACCCTCTCTGAATCCTGCACTTCTGGAGAACTACAGATGGTATCTCTCCTGGTCTTCATTGGGTAAACCTTGGAGCGTGTCGTCTTCGACCAACTCTCTGCCTTCCTTACTCAGCACAACCTACTGGACAGCAACCAGCCAAGCTTCAAGAAGGGACGCTCTACAGAGGAGGCGCTAATTTCAGTTGTTGTAGACCTAAGGCTGGCAAGTGCGGCCTCCATAACATCTGTTCTCATCCTGCTGGACCTATCTGCTGCTTTTGACACCGTTAACCACAGCATTCTCCATTTAACTCTCAAGGTGATGGCGTCTCCGACACGGCTCTCAAATGGTTCTGATTGTACCTCTCGGGTAGATCTTCAGGGTATCATAGGAGGGGAAGTTTCGGAACCGCAACGCCTTGGCATCAGTGTACCTCAGGCCTCAGTTTTTGGACCATTGCTCTTCTCGATCTACATGACCTCACTGGGATCAGTCATTCGTAAGCATGGCTTCTCCTACCACTGTTATGTGGACCGCAAGCAACTCCACCTTGCGTTTCACCCTGAAGATCAGACATTTTTCGACCCGAGTCTAAGCGAGATCTTGCTATGGATGAATCACCATCACCTACAGCTAAACTTGCTAAAACAGAACTTCTTGTCATCCCTGCAAATCAGAAGACCCGTCATGACCTCTCTATCCAAATAGGATCATAAACCATCCTGTCCTCTAGGACTGCTAGAAACTTGTGAGTAATCATCAATGATCAGTTAACTTCACTGATCATTGTTACCACTGCCAGCTCTGGCAGATTCATGCTCTACAACATTAGGAGGATCAGACCTTTTCTCTCAGTACATGCTACACAAATCCTTGTCCAGGCACTGGTCCTGTCCAGGCTGAACTACTCCAATGCTCTGCTTGCTTGACTCCTAATGTGCAAAACCAAACCTCTGCAGATAATACAGAATGCAGCGGCAAATGTGGATTTCAAGGAACCAAAAAGAACCCATGTCACACCTCTATAACTACATTGGTTCCCATAGCAGTTTGAATTAACTTCAAATCTCTCCTTATAGCCTACAGGACCACCACAGGTTCAGCACCCAGCTATCTTCACTCGCTGATTCAAAGGTATATGGCCTCCAGATCTCTGCGCTGCGCAAACAAGCAATGTCTTGTGGTGCCGTCTCAAAATTATAAGAAATCTCTCTCTCTCGCACCTCTCTGCATAGGTTCCTCGATGGTGGAATGATCTGCCCTCTAACAACACCGCTTGGCAGACACAGTCTCTATCTTTTAAACATGCCTTAAAACTATTTCTTCCGTCTACACCTGAACCACTAGAAAACCTTCTTTCTTACCTACTCCCTCTTTATAAAAACTAAAACTAAAAATACACTTTTTCCTCCCCAAAAGGTTTTGTCTCGCCTTGTGTAACTTAATAACCTCATTGTAGCACTTGTTCAACTATTGTTGTCTCTGCTGTTTACTGCTTCATTGTCTCCTCGATTCTTTGGATAATAGTGTCTGCTACATGCCTAATGTGTAATGTAAATGTAAACTCATAGGTGGTTGATGGTGCTGGTTATAGAAGAAGTGCAGCGGAGGCTAAGAAACAAGCGGGTGGTTTTACCTGGGCAAGAGACAATTACACTGACATGTCCAATCAGGATGCTAAAATTACAAAACCTGAGGGGTCACCATGGCAACCGCTGGAAGCAGAGAGTGAAACAGCCGTGCATGTGTGTGAAGTGCAGAGAGAAGTCATGAAACACATCGAGTACTGTACATGTCAACACAACACAAGAAAACAACACAAATTCTTCAGTCATACCATACTACTCCCACTTATAGTGCAGTATGCAGTGAAACTCTACATGACATCATTTAAGTATGTGTGAAGTCCCAACAACAAGACCTGCAGTCATGACATAGTGTGGATTACATTCTTATTGTTATACATAATATATAAATATGTAACATACATATGTTATATATTATTACACATCTTATTTAAAAAACATTATTTCGACAAAGAAATTTTGAGAACAAAAAAACTGTTTTGAATCATGAAATAAAGATGAAGTAAACACACCTCTGACGATTCTAAATTCAAAAAGTGATGTCATCATCATCGTCTGTATCACAATTAAACAGTGTTTGACCTTTAAACAAGCTTAAATTAATATAATGCATGTGTAAAACACAATTCAAACTGTTTATCAATTGTAGTGTTTTCAGAAGAAGTCACTGTGAATCTTCTGATGCAGTCAGTTTCCATGGTAACAGCAACTTTACATCATTAAAGAGTGGAACTGTGTCATTTATACAGAAATGATTGATTCTGTATTGATTTACCATCTGCATAGGTTTAGAAACTCTAAACATATACCTATAAGTGTAGGGAAATAAACATGTACAGATGTAAAATCTGACAAAACACAATGTCAAAAGAATTACTCCC
>JAWHQN010000154.1:2934213-2939639 GCA_033220385.1 Triplophysa yarkandensis | reverse complement strand
GTTTTATTATTAAACACTAAAACAACAACCAAACTTTTTACAAAAGTCTTGCCACTCAAGCCGACACAGAAAGACCTCAGTCTTACATAATGTTCTTGACCAACAATCAAACAAACCTGTTAGAGCTCAACTTTTACCTTTACTTACAAATGTTTAAAGCAACACCCCAAAATATAAGAAGATCTGCATGATTACTTGCCAAAAAACTGAAATAATTTCACCACTGAAGGGGTCATACCATCCAGATAAAACGTGGCTTTCTTTCAGTCAGTCTATCAAAGTTGTGTTGACTGAATTGGATTGATTTTGAAAACTTGTTTGGCTCTGAGCCTTTTGAATAGGCCAATTAATTTGGGAAATGAATCGATTCATGTCCCAGCCTGTGATAACCGGTATAAAAGGGGACGCAAGAGATCCTTCATTACAGTTTGTTCTTCGGAACGTTGGTATCCTCCTTAAGTGTCTCGAGTCTAAACTTTCTTTGTGGGAATCTTATAACCGGGTGCAGCGGAAAATCCTGAGAGAGACTTCTCATGGCCCTGTTGGCAACTGCTAGAGTTGGTATATAAGCTTATATCAAAAGAGCAAATTTCCTGACCTGGGAACTGTGTGTGGTTGTGTAATGTGATGCCGCTGTTCTCTTGAGTGCAACCGGCTTGTCAAAGATGGGGACACCAACGAAATCTTGCTCAAGTGTCTGGCTCTCTGGCACGCTTCTGATGGTCTCGTACGATCGACATGTCCTCATTGTAAAAACATGACGATCATGAAAACAAACTGTTAACTTCGGACCCGGAAGACACCGTGCACCTTCCGCTTCCACGGCCAAGGTGCAGGACCAATAGGATCATGAAATGGAGGGCCTCCTTTTTTTTCAGAATAGGGCTTCAGTGTACAGCTCATCTTGCACCCAGTACTCGCAACTGGATACTAACTGAGAACAAAGTTGCCAAGACTATCACCTATAGCCATCTGACGACCTGCCCGCTGGATCCTATCTCCACCCATCTCATTTAGGCTACCACTCCATCCGTCGCTCTGGCTCTCCATCACTGGGCGTCACTGTACAACATATTATTTCACTTAGGTCCCTACAGCGGAGTACCAGGTAATCTCCCCAGGTGAGCATTCCCCTATAGCTTTGTTCCCTGCTAAGTGGGTTGACACACTACTTTCCATGACTTCTTCCCATAATTGCAAGAATCATGAAGTATCTCCACGCAGTAACCCCCACAGGTGCAGGATGTGGTTTCCGTCCACAGACCCTCAATTAGAGCATTCCCCAGCGTCCTCACGGTGATGGACAGGGCATCATTGGTTTGAGTCTCCTTTTGAGTCTCTCAACGTCTACCGAAGCACTGATGACACTTTACCAATCCTCAACAGACGGTCCTGAGTTGCAGAGCTGTGTCAGTCAAACACAAACCCTCCTTCATGGGAACTTGGGTTACTATACGTAACCAGAGACGCAATATAAATTTGTATGTTATAATCAGCTGTACGATGCAACGCAAATCAATGTAATTACACAACGCTCATGTGGAAGACGCATCCATGGCAGCCTGGAACATGGTTAAATTGTGTTATTTTCTTTTAAGGAATGGTTGAATCATATGCAGCAAAAAAAGTATAACTCCAAATTCTTTTTAAATTCTTTTAACAAAAAATGTCTTATCTCAAATATCTGCAAATGAAAACTTTGTAGATTTTTTTAAAAGAAGAATTTAAGATACATATGCTCTGTGCTAAACACTTTTCCCCCCTTCCACAGTCAAAGGCACTAAATCCCAGCAAGCTTTCTTCCAGAATGAACCCATCCTGTTGCTTTGGCAACAGAAACAAGAGAGAAAGGTTGAGGGAAGCGTGCAATGATCCGCAGAGAGAGACGAGAAAGAACGAAGATGTAAAATAAATGAGATATAAATAACATCAAATAAAAGTGTGTATGAGAAAGAAGAGGAAGGGCCAATAAACAACTGAACTGCAAAATTAAATTCAGGTGATAATCTTTTGGGCAATTTCTCAAAACTCGACTCATGTGCACATGCATATGTTTGGACTACATGCGCTTTTATTAAACACACACACATAAACGCATTTGCACATACACGCACACACACACACACACACACACGCACGCACGCACGCACGCACGCACGCACGCACACACAGACACACAAACAATCTTTAAACTAAAAATAAATTAAATACAGCAACAGACATGGCATTATTTAATAAGTATAATAAAATGTATATTATTTCATTTTTATTTATTGCCTAACAAGATTATCAATAAGTTTGCCTATCTACGTTTGATATCTTACCAGTATGAGGCCATGTTGAGGAATTTGAAGTTATGCTTATGCTTCTCCTCTCTTCAACCAGCTCTGAGAAAATGTACTGACCAAGTTGTGACACAGACCCATTGCTCGAGCAGTGCGGTCCTTAACGCTTCCCATTGCGTTTGTAACTGCCAAATGTAAATTGTGACCAAAGCAGTTCAGCCACGGCCAGTTTAACTTTTTGACTGCTGCAACGATGTTGACCCGTTGTCTGTAGTGATACAGGTCAACTTCTTCTCGTCTAGGGCCCACTCTTCAAACGCATGCCGAAGAGCTTCTGATAAATTGTCAGACGTGTGTTTTTCGGACATAAACACTGTTTCAAGGCAACATGATTCCAGAGTCTATTCTATGCCCAGATAATGAACCGTTAGACTCATGTAAGGAATCATGTTTACACTTGACCACATATCTGTTGTGGCAGAAAAGTAGTCAGCATTCATAAGCTCCATTTTGGTCGATGTCTTTACTGTGTTGTACATTTTCGGCACAGCAGTCTCTGAAAAGTAGGTTTTGCCCGGCAACTCTTCCTGCTTGTCGAATTTTTGAAGCATTGACTTGAACGCAGGTTTCTCCACTGTATTGAATGGAGCCATCTCCTCAACTAGATACTGTGGAACAGCGGCTTTAAGACATTTATACCGGTTACTTTCACAGTTGTATTTGACCGATTTCGCAAAGGCTTCAGCTACTCCAAACTGTCGGCTAGTACCGCCTCAGCTGTTCTTTTTCTGATGTTGCTCTGCGACCTGATGATGGAGGATGACAGTTAGCGAGATGACACCGCAAAAAAGATGTATTGCCGAATGTCACAGGGCCCTTATGCCACAAATTTTGCAAATAGGTTCATCTAAATTTGCGGGCTTACCCTTTTCATTTGGATGAAAGCCGAAATGTTCCCAAACTGGCGACGTGACATTAGGTTTTGTGACGAGAGTGCCTGTCATCATTTCAGTATTGAAAATCAACGAATGCTCGGATATTAAAAGTTTGCGGGAAAATGACACATAACACTATAGTATCATTAATTTATTTAACATTCACTGCAGGTGATGAATTGTAAAACAATAAGACCACTGCCTCATGAAGGCAGTTAAACAATTAACCCTGCGGTTGCCGCTGCTTCTGCGGTTGCTTTCCTTTCTCTGCGGTTGGCTTGTCAATAGCGCGGTATTACAATATTGCGGTTATCGCGACAGCCCTAGTATGGGCAGGAATTATTTAAGAAGAGCTAGTTGGCGTTTTCGGCTTGAAACTGGACTTAAAATCAACTCTCAAATCTCCTGCCAAATTTTACAAGACACTTTTTTCAAGCACTGGAAAAGAAAAAGTCTGCATCTTTCAAGACGTCTTTCAATTTTATGCAAGACAATGCTCCATTCACATGTGTTAAAGTACTTCACTGCGTGGCGACCAGTAAAGGCCTTGAAGATGAAAAACTAATAAGATGTCCGCCTTCATCACTTGACTCAAACCTTATTGAGAACTTTTGCTCCCTTCCTCAGCAGGAACAGTGCCAGTAAACAGTACATGTCTCTGAACACCTTTCTGTGTCTGGGAGACTGTGGTCACTGCTACACAAAAAGTAGATTCTGAACAGATCCAGAAACTAACTGACTCTGTGAATGGAAGGATTGTGACTCAAAGTCAAAGTCACTTTTATTGTCACATCAGCACAGCACATGTGCCCTGGTGAGTGAAATTCTTGAGAGCTTGCTCCAAAAACCACACAGTACAGGTAACATGTAACATATAACATGTAAGATATAGTACAGACTTCAACATAAGACAGTTTGCAATATGCACATACATATAATCAGTACACACAGTGTACTGTTAGACAAACTTACGGTTGAAACATTCAACGCAATGTGTACATACATACATTAATCACTAAACATTAAACACTAAACACAGAGTGTGCACGTTCTGCATAATGTGTGCATAAAGATATGTTAAAGTGCAGCAGAGTGAAGGTGATCTGAATACAGTAAAGAAGTTGTGCATGGGATAATGTACAGTTGTCCTCTTATCAAAAAGACTCTTATCGAAAAGACCAAAGAAGGTTGGATATCAACTTTTTCTGTCCATAATACTTATCTATATTCATATATTCTGTATAATTATTGTATATTACATATATATCCTGTATTTACTGCTTATTGCACTTCTGGTTAGATGCTAACTGCATTTCGTTGCCTTGTATCCTACATGTGCAATGACAATAAAGTTGAATCTAATCTAATCGAATCTAATCTAATCTGATATGTTTGTCACTGAGGCTATTTTTAATTTCAGACTTTTTTTTTACTGTCAATTTTGAGTTTGTTTATTGTTCTCACTTTAACATTGTGCAAATAAAGAAGTGAGATTAGAAAATCTTTGTTTTTATTTAGTTGTATAATAATTGTACACTAATAGTTGCCTAAAAACAGTTTACATGTAGATATTCTCTTAAGAAAGCCAAAACTTCACTTTTACCACTTAAATTTGCTCTTCACTTTTAACACGCTCTTTATGTCTGTGTGCGATTGTTGGAGATAAAAACTGTAAACCAGAGACGACAGCACACAGATCAGAGCACAAGAGGATACAGACACCACACACACATGCACGCACACACACACACACACACACACACACACACACACACACACACACACGCACGCACGCACACACACAAAATCCATGAAAATGGAACATCTAAGAGACTTTACATCAGTCATTTCTGCAACATGGTCAGTGACCTTACACACACGCAAAGCCTAATGATCGCACTACAAAGAGGCCAAGCCACATGAGACATCCACAAACTGATCTGGTCTTCTCCAACACAAACACTTACCATCATGACTCATAAACTAGAAAAAACTCTTAAACTCTTCAAATCAACAATTGAGCTTTTCATAGTATCATAATTCAATTACTGTTATATTAAATACATTTAAAGTAGGAGGTTTTGTGAGCATTCATGTAAGTTTTAAAAATGTTGTCATCTTAACAATCTCTTCATTCACATCAGACAGAAATTCATGACTGTTATCATCTATCAATTATATTTCACGCGTGTCTATTTTATAACTT
>JAWHQN010000154.1:2924213-2929213 GCA_033220385.1 Triplophysa yarkandensis | reverse complement strand
AATATATAATCTACTCACTCTATATAAATATAAATATATAATCTACTCACTCTATATAAATATAAATATATAATCTACTCACTCTATATAAATATAAATATATAATCTACTCACTCTATATAAATATAAATATATAATCTACTCACTCTATATAAATATAAATATATAATCTACTCACTCTATATAAATATAAATATATAATCTACTCACTCTATATAAATATAAATATATAATCTACTCACTCTATATAAATATAAATATATAATCTACTCACTCTATATAAATATAAATATATAATCTACTCACTCTATATAAATATAAATATATAATCTACTCACTCTATATAAATATAAATATATAATCTACTCACTCTATATAAATATAAATATATAATCTACTCACTCTATATAAATATATAATCTACTCACTCTATATAAATATAAATATATAATCTACTCACTCTATATAAATATAAATATATAATCTACTCACTCTATATAAATATAAATATATAATCTACTCACTCTATATAAATATATAATCTACTCACTCTATATAAATATAAATATATAATCTACTCACTCTATATAAATATAAATATATAATCTACTCACTCTATATAAATATAAATATATTTATTTCCCCCCTACAGTTTTTATCTCTCTCTGTGTAACTCGGTAACATTGTTGTAGCACTTGTTCACCTATTGTTGTATCGGCTATTTACCGCTTCATTGTCTCCTCGACTATTGTAAGTCGCTTTGGATAAAAGCGTCTGCTAAATGACTAAATGTAAATGTAAATGTAAATAATCCCATAAACCTGTCATACAAACTGGGATTTCCGCTTTAATCACATGTAAAGTCAAGTTAATGATCAGATTTTGTGTGTGTTTTTTCTGTGTGTGGGTGCGTGGGTGCGTGCGCGTGTGTGTCAGTGTGTGCGTGTGATTTTGTGTGTGTGTGTGTGTGTGTGTGTGTGCGTGCGTGCGTGCGTGCGTGCGTGCCAGTGTGTGCGTGTGATTTTGTGTGTGTCAGTGTGTGTGTGCGTGCGTGCGTGCGTGCGTGTGCGTGCATGCGTGTCTGTGTGCAAAAGTTGTAATATTAGTGAACTCACAGTGATTTGTGTCATTGAAGAGATGTGTGTGTTGGTGTGTTCCGCGTCAGATGAAGATGAAGATGTTTTCTCTCTTCTGTGTGTTCTTCATAAATTGAGTCGCAGTGTGAACTCGTGTCAGTGCGTCCACGCGAGTTCTCTGTGTCTGTGGAAATGTCCTCAGTCTCCGGGATTCAGGGATGATGCTCGGGAGCGCGCGTGGGTTCCTCAGATGCGCGCACACGTTCTCCGTGTGTTTGTCACTGCGTGTGTTTCACGCGCGGGTTTCTGTTGCGTCAGGTGAGCAAACGCGGGGACGCGCCGCGGGGACGCGCACAGACACGCGCTGATGTTGGCATGAGTCAGTCGAGGGCACAGATCTAGTGTGCTCACTATTAAGACAGCATCTCTGATGAGGACAAGAACGTGCAAATACTGTCCTTGAGATTTGATAAGATTCTCATCATTATTTGTTCCTTAAAACAAGAGATTCAGCAGAAAGTTTGCATTATTATATATTAGATATATTAGATTTAATTGCGTTATATATCAAATATATTTATTTATTAGCGATCGCTGGGATCAGTGATGGAGAAGAGTTTGACAGATTAACAGATTATTACATGAGCAAGTTTTTGGGCTCAATCTCATGACCTCTCACTTATGACTGCAGACAAAGTTGATCAAATATTCTCTCACACACTCTCACACACTCTCACACAATCTCATACACTCTCACACACTCTAACACACTCACACACTCTAACACACTCACACACTCTAACACACTCTTAAACATTCTCTAACACACTCTCACATGTCTCTCACACACTCTTACATGTTTCTTACACACTCTCACACACTCTAACATGTCTCTTACACACTCTAACATGTCTCTTACACACTCTAACATGTCTCTCACACACTCTCACACACTCTCACACACTCTCACACACTCTCACACACTCTTACACACTCTAACATGTCTCTCACACACTCTCACACACTCTAACATGTCTCTTACACACTCTAACATGTCTCTTACACACTCTAACATGTCTCTTACACACTCTAACATGTCTCTCACACACTCTAACATGTCTCTCACACACTCTCACACACTCTCACACACTCTAACATGTCTCTTACACACTCTAACATGTCTCTTACACACTCTAACATGTCTCTTACACACTCTAACATGTCTCTCACACACTCTAACATGTCTCTCACACACTCTCACACACTCTCACACACTCTCACACACTCTCACACACTCTCACACACTCTTACACACTCTAACATGTCTCTTACACACTCTAACATGTCTCTCACACACTCTCACACACTCTCACACACTCTCACACACTCTCACACACTCTTACACACTCTAACATGTCTCTTACACACTCTAACATGTCTCTCACACACTCTCACACACTCTCACACACTCTCACACACTCTCACACACTCTTACACACTCTAACATGTCTCTTACACACTCTAACATGTCTCTCACACACTCTCACACACTCTCACACACTCTCACACACTCTCACACACTCTTACACACTCTAACATGTCTCTCACACACTCTCACACACTCTAACATGTCTCTCACACACTCTCACACACTCTCACACACTCTCACACACTCTCACACACTCTTACATGTTTCTTACACACTCTCACACACTCTAACATGTCTCTTACACACTCTCACACACTCTTACATGTCTCTCACACACTCTCACACACTCTAACATGTCTCTCACACACTCTCACACACTCTCACGCACTCTAACATGTCTCTCACACACTCTCACACACTCTAACATGTCTCTTACACACTCTCACACACTCTCACACACTCTAACATGTCTCTCACACACTCTCACACACTCTCACACACTCTTAAAGACTCTAACACACTCTCACACACACTCACACACTCTAACATGTCTCTTACACACTCTTACACACTCTAACACACTCTAACACACTCTCACACACTCTAACATGTCTCTTACACACTCTAACACACTCTCACACACTCTAACATGTCTCTCACACACTCTTAAACACTCTAACATGTCTCTCACACACTCTAACATGTCTCTCACACACTCTTAAACACTCTAACATGTCTCTCACACACTCTTAAACACACTCTCACACACTCTAACATGTCTCTCACACACTCTAACATGTCTCTCACACACTCTAACATGTCTCTCACACACTCTTACATGTCTCTCACATATCTCACACACTCTTACATGTCTCTCACACACTCTTACATGTCTCTCACATATCTCACACACTCTTACATGTCTCTCACACACTCTTACATGTCTCTCACATATCTCACACACTCTTACATGTCTCTCACATATCTCACACACTCTAACATGTCTCTCACACACTCTTACATGTCTCTCACATATCTCACACACTCTTACATGTCTCTCACATATCTCACACACTCTTACATGTCTCTCACACACTCTTACATGTCTCTCACATATCTCACACACTCTTACATGTCTCTCACATATCTCACACACTCTAACATGTCTCTCACACACTCTTACATGTCTCTCACATATCTCACACACTCTTACATGTCTCTCACATATCTCACACACTCTAACATGTCTCTCAAACACTCTTAAACACACTCTCACACACTTTAACGTGTCACTCACACACTCTTACATGTCTCTCACACACTCTCACACACTCTCACACACTCTTACATGTCTCTCACACACTCTAACAAGTCTCTCACACACTCTTAAACACTCTAACATGTCTCTCAAACACTCTTAAACACACTCTCACACACTCTAACATGTCTCTCACACACTCTCACACACTCTCACACACTCTTACATGTCTCTCACACACTCTCACACACTCTTACATGTCTCTCACACACTCTCACACACTCTCACACACTCTCACACACTCTCACACACTCTTACACACTCTAACATGTCTCTCACACACTCTCACACACTCTTACATGTCTCTCACACACTCTCACACACTCTCACACACTCTTACATGTCTCTCACACACTCTCACACACTCTTACATGTCTCTCACACACTCTCACACACTCTCACACACTCTAACATGTCTCTCACACACTCTAACATGTCTCTCACACACTCTTACATGTCTCTCACACACTCTAACATGTCTCTCACACACTCTTACATGTCTCTCACACACTCTAACATGTCTCTCACACACTCTAACATGTCTCTCACACACTCTAACATGTCTCTCACACACTCTTACATGTCTCTCACACACTCTTACACACTCTCACACACTCTAACATGTCTCTCACACACTCTTAAACACTCTAACATGTCTCTCACACACTCTCACACACTCTCACACACTCTCACACACTCTTACACACTCTAACATGTCTCTCACACACTCTCACACACTCTTACATGTCTCTCACACACTCTCACACACTCTTACATGTCTCTCACACACTCTTACATGTCTCTCACACACTCTCACACACTCTAACATGTCTCTCACACACACTCACACACTCTAACATGTCTCTCACACACTCTCACACACTCTTACATGTCTCTCACACACTCTCACACACTCTTACATGTCTCTCACACACTCTCACACACTCTCACACACTCTTACATGTCTCTCACACACTCTCACACACTCTTACATGTCTCTCACACACTCTCACACACTCTCACACACTCTAACATGTCTCTCACACACTCTCACACACTCTCACACACTCTTAAAGACTCTAACACACTCTCACACACACTCACACACTCTCACACACTCTCACACACTCTCACACACTCTCACACACTCTCACACACTCTCACACACTCTTACACA
>JAWHQN010000154.1:2919213-2921713 GCA_033220385.1 Triplophysa yarkandensis | reverse complement strand
TTCTTCTGATTTTGCTATATAAACGGAAACAATTGAAAGATGAGTTTGAAGAAGGTATTGAAGACATGGTTTACATCTCTAGTAATATCTAATTTCTTTAATACTTCAAGCTTATCTTTCACTGTTTCATAAAAGGTTATCAAAGTGACAGCTAACCCTATTCAGTGTGTTAATATAGTTCCAACCATGACAACAAACACACATGGGTGAAGATTTAATTTAATTTTAGTCATTATTTTAATCTAGGTTTGTGTCTATATAAATAAAACCAAACTGAAAAATATTCACTGAGCGTTTTAAAACATTTTACGAAATTAGAAACAGGAACAATGAAAATAAAGTTTTTTTGTGTTATTTGCAAGTCAAAGTCACTTTTTTTTGTCACACAGTGAAATTCTTGCGTGCTTGCTCCAGAAATTGCAGTGACAGTTAACATATACCATAAAACTTATATAATAACATACAATACAGACTTCAACTGCTGAAAATGTGCATTATGCACATCCATATAATCAGTACAAACAGTGTACTATTGGAGAAACACTGTCGAAACATTCAACACAGTGTGTACATCCATACATTAAGCACTAGACATTAAACACTAAACACAGAGTGTGCACGTTCTGCATATGTAAACAAGATGTGCATAGAAATATGTTAAGGTGCAGCAGAGTGGACGTAGTCCTAATACAGTAAGTAGTTGTGTATAGGATGAAGGTAGACTGTTGTATAAAGTGCAGTGTGTAAATATTGTCCAGTGTTAAACTTTGGAGTTAAAGTGCAGTGTGTGACATATTGTGTGTGGGGGTGTGTCAGTTCTGATTGTTCATGAGTCGGATAGCCTGAGGGAAAAAGCTATCCCTCAGTCGACTCGTGCGGGAGCGGATGCTGCGGAGACGTCTTCCTGAGGGCAGCATAGAGAGCAGTCTGTGAGATGGGTGGCTGGAGTCCCTGATGATCTTCGGGGATTTCCTTAAGCACTGCCTGGTGTAGATGTCCTGGAGGGAGGGAAGCTCACCTCCAACAATGTGGCTGGCAGTTCGCACGACCCTTTTCAGAGCTTTGCGGTTGCCAGCAGTGCTGTTACCAAACCAGGCGGCGATGCAGCTGGTCAGGATGCTCTCTATGGTGCAAGTGTAGAAGGTTCTGAGGATGCTGGGGCTCATGCCAAACTTTCTCAGCCTTCTCAGGAAGAAGAGGTGCTGTTGTGCCTTCTTCAGCACCACGTCGGTGTGTATGGACCAGGTGAGATCCTCCCTGATGTTGACGCCGAGGAACTTGAAACTGCTCACCCGCTCCACAGGTGTCTCGCCAATAGTGATGGGTCTGTGTTCTCTGCTCTGTCTCCTGAAATCTACCACCAGCTCCTTGGTCTTGTCAGTGTTGAGTGAGAGGTGGTTCACCTGACACCATGTAGTCAGGGTGCTCACCTCCTCTCTGTAGGCCGTCTCATCGTTGTCGGTGATAAGGCCTGTGGCTGTCGTGTCGTCAGCAAACTTGACAATCACATTGGAGCTGTGCGTGGCTGTATGGTCATGTGTGTACAGGAAGTACAGGAGTGGGCTGAGGACACAGCCCTGAGGAGCACCAGTGTTGAGGGTCAGAGGGGATGAAGTGTTGTTGCCCATTCTGACCACCTGACTTCTGCCTGTCAGGAAATCCAGGATCCAGCAACTCTTTATTCTACTGATCTGTTAATAAACATTACTCACATTGACATTCCACAACACTCAAAGCTCACATGGGATGAGATTTTTAATACAATGGTTAAAATGTAATTTTTATTCTGATTAAAATCAATGATAAGTGAGTGATGCTAATCCTGCACATTTATAATCAGGTTTTTATCAGTAACCTATAGTAAATTATAATTACACTTAATATAACTGTAATGTGTGATATGTTAGTTTTAATACTGCGTAATACCCCCCCCCCCCCTCTCTCTCTCTCTCTCTCTCTCTCTCAGAGTCCATTAGATGTTCCACACAAAAATTCTATACAACCTTTACATGTCTTTTCTTAGGTAAAATATTTATTAGGTCATTGTTCAAGGTGGGGTAAATGATTCTGACTACAATTGACTACACACACACACACACACACACACACACACACACACACACACACACACACACACACACACACACACACACACACACAAACACACACACACACACACACACACACAAACACACACACACATACACACACACACACACACACACACACACACACACACACACACACAGACACACACACTCATGCAGGCATGCACTAAAACACTCCCACACACCCATACTCCCACAAACACACACGCACGCACGCACACACACACACACACACACACACACACACACACACACACACACACACACACACACACACACACACAAACACATACACGCACGCACACACACACAAACACATACACATACACGCACGCACACAGACACACACACACACCTGTTATACAGGTAAAGTCAGGTCACATGAAACACAC
>JAWHQN010000154.1:2879169-2913713 GCA_033220385.1 Triplophysa yarkandensis | reverse complement strand
AGAGAGAGACCAGATAGAGAGAGAGACCAGAGAGAGACCAGAGAGAGAGAGAGAGAGAGAGACCAGATAGAGAGAGAGAGACCAGAGACCAGAGAGAGAGAGACCAGAGACCAGAGAGAGAGAGACCAGAGAGAGAGAGAGAGAGAAAGAGAGAGAGACCAGAGAGAGGGACACACACACACACACACACACACACACACACACACACACACACACACACACACACACACACACACACACACACACACACACACACACACACACACACACACACACAGAGAGATATGTTGTGTCTGGTGAGATTCAGTTTGACAACATGGCTGTGTTGTTATCTCTGAGCTTGTAATCTTATCTAAAGGGAGCAGCAAAGCATGCATGAAAGACCAGCAACCCCCTTCTCTTCATCAGCTGCTCAAATACTGATAGTCCTTCACTCAAACACATTAGGAATTTATCATTTAATGAATCTTCTGAAGCAATGTGATGCTGTTGTGTGATGAACAGACTGTAAGGTCCGACTGTGTTGTGTTCAGTGAACACACATCACACACTTTAACACACACTTCCAAACATCTATAACATGACACCAAACCTTCTGTGTCTATAATTTGTTGTGTGGTCATCTTTTATGACATTTGTATAATACTTATTTAATGGCTTTGGTAATATATGAAGATAGTCGGCCCAGTGACATAAAAGCATCACATTGCGTTGTAAATATATATTTAGATCAATAGATCTAATCGTTCATACTTACACATCTATACATTAAAGGGTACACAATGCCATTAACCTATAAAGACATTACTTAAACAGTCATTATAACAGTAACACACATGGGTCATGAGATACAAAAAGTGCCAGATATATCTCAGGGGTCACACATGACATTTGGAAGATCCATCAGTGAATGAGAGACAGAGTCAAGTATTTAAAGCATGCAAAAGTGTAGTTGAGTTGTCATGTTCAAACTCATCCATTCTTCAAGGGTCAGTTGTTAATCGGCTGTCAGAGTTGTGATGAATGACCTGTGCGGGGTCAGTTAACAGACCATCTCTCCTGTCATCATATCGTCTAGACACAACCTCACCCTAACAAACACAACTCTCTCTCTTCTTTGATTGTCCTGTTGCTGGTAATGATATGAGTTTTTAAGAGTCTTTTATTCATAGCATCGGCTATTAATAGATGGTTTCCGACTCATGGGGACAATTATAATAGTGGATCAAGACATGACTTGAGCCAGTCAATAAATGTTAGATACAATGGGATCAGGGATCACTGACATTATTGAATCAGTGGTGGAAATGAACGTGAATGATAAGCATCATATTAAAAAAGTCATCATTTATTCTCCCTCATATCATTGAATATCTGGCTAGAACACAAAAGAATATATTTTGAGTACTGACTAAGTGGTTTTGTGTCCATACGATGGAATGGTTTTGAATAACATGAGAGCTAATCATGTAATAGGCCCTCAAGATCTCTGCGCTCCGCAAATGAGCTGAGACTTGTGGTACCAGCTCAAAAGGGTAAGAAATATCTCTCTCTCTCTCTCTCTCTCTCTCTCTCTCTCTCTCTCTCTCTCTCTCTCTCTCTCTCTCTCTCTCTCTCTCTCTCTCTCTCTGGAACGTTCTCTGCTTCAGTTCCTCGATGGTGGAACGATCTGCCTCTGGCTTCACGCTTGTCAGACTCGGTCTCTATCTTTAAAAAACTCCTAAAAACTCATCTTTTCCGGCTACACCTAACTCACTAACTCACTTCTTTTCTAACCTACTCACTCTATCAAAAAAAAATTTTTTTTGTAATTTCTCTCTCTGTGTAACTCGGTAGCATTGTTGTAGCACTTGTTCACCTATTGTTGTATCGGCTATTTACCGCTTCATTGTCTCCTCGACTATTGTAAGTCGCTTTGGATAAAAGCGTCTGCTAAATGACCAAATGTAAATGTAAATGTAAATGTAATCACAAAACTTTTATTTTTGGGTGAACTTTCCCTTATCTTTATACTTTTATAAAAGACAAATAATGTCACAGATCCTACAAATTACAACCAACAGTTATAGATAAATCCTTAATAAAAATGTTGTGCAATGGAGGACTGAACATGTGTTGTTACAGTGTTAGCTGTAACCCATCCCTTAACCCAAAACCTAAATGTCATTACTCCTAAACCAATAAACCATACTTGAAACTTACCAGCAGAAAATATTCTAGATAAACATGTAGTCACACTTGTCTCGCAGCTATTTCAAGTTACTTCATAGTTAAGGCCACCTGATATAAAGTGTAAAGGCTTTTGTTTCAGTCTAGTTGTGTGTATAAATCAGTTTAAAGTTTGATCTTTTTACAATTTGGAGAATGTTCCCCCTCTCCCGATGCCTGAGCTGAATTTAGTTCCCCCAGCAACAGCTTCAGATTGAATGACTGGAAAGCCGTGATCCGTCTCATACTGCATGGCCTGTGTGAATGAGGCGGCATCAAAGACGGCGTGATAAGCAGAGTCCCGGTCGGCACGAAGACAAAGCTGTGGAAATGAGCTGATCTGTTCGGCTAGTTCAAGTGCCACATCGAGTGCTGAAACACACACAAACTCTTAGAAGTGGGCAAAAAAACACAATTAATGAAGTAATGAGTGTAAACTAACACACAAGAGAAGAATCACTGGATTTATTTTATACTTACTATTCACATGTTTCTAGAAAAATACTTATGGAATTATAGAGCATTCAAAAACATGATTAACATGATTAATGAAGTATATTAAATTACTTATTTACATTCACTCGTATATCATTTTATATTTTCTTGTGTTTCTTGGTCTTAAACAATGTAAAAAAGCTAAAGCAGGTTTATGTGGTTTGTATGCACTCTACCTTGTCCATCGGGCACAACTCTGTTTGCCAGCCCAAATGCCAAAGCCTCTTGTGCCCTTACAGGTCTGCCAGTAAGAATCAGATCTAAAGCACGGGATAGGCCGATTAACTGCGGTAACCTCACAGTTCCTCCATCAATCAGTGGAACACCTATGTGAAAGACAAAAATCTGAATCATTCAACAGTCTGAAATACATGTTTTCTATGTGAAGGAAGGAAACTTATGATGTCTCGGAAATTTTCAAAAGCCAACATCTGAGCATCCCAAAAATCACATTGTTTTTAACATCACATCCATTCCTTCACTCAGCTGCTGTGTGTGGTACAGTCACCGACATGGATGTAACTCTGTAACTGTTTCCAGTTTAAAATACACCGAAATCATTATTAAACAAATACACATTGAGCAAATATGCAGGAATGAAAAGAGAAATGTCAATTTATTAATGTTAGACAGTTTGGCATGTTATTGGCAAACCAATGTTTAACGCGCTTAGCTTTGGGTTCCTGGATAAGGTCACCAATCCAATGAATATATTATATTCTTATATTATATAATTAAATTAATATTGTTCATTTAAACAACAGAAGATCAGAGTTCTCACTGCCATAGACTGAGCTCAAGGTCAGTTCTGACTGTGAACGTTTTGAGTTTAATGCAAGTAACCAATTTTTTACAGTTTGAATGTTTGGCAATCGTGGCCTAGTGGTAAAGTGAGTCCATCGTTAATCTCGAGGCTGCCGGTTTGATTTCCAGGGCTCCCCGGGCGATGCAGTGATAACTGCCCACTGCTCCGGGTGTGTGTTCACTACTTACTTGATGGGTTAAAATGCAGAGGTCACATTTCGGGTAGGGGTCACCATATCTGACAAATAGGTCGCTTTCACTTTCGTTAGTACATCACGAAATGGACTAAAATGTCTTTTACACTGGCTGATTGGCTGTCACTTTCTCTCACTTTCTAGATTGCAAAAGAATCTATTATTTTATAATCAGTCAGAGATCCATGGAAGGAGAATAACTAAAAAATAAAGTAAGTCTATGTTTGTTTATGAAAACATGAACACATTATTCATGAACACACATTTCAGTTTTACTCTATGATGTTAGAAGCTCTTTTTTTGTATTTGAGCCCCTAACACTGAAACACTCTCTGCATGGCCCTGAACTTCGGTTTGTGATAGAGGAACCGGCTTGTTTCTTTTGTGTGTGGTGCTGAAAGTGTTGGACAGAATAGATCATCTGGGGAAATCGCCTGTTGATATATAGTTTTTTTCTCAGTTAATTTGGTGCATCCTTTGGTGCATGAGATTCTGAAACTAGTTACTCATTCTTCACGTAATCTGGTCACTTGTGCATATCATAAAGGCCATTTTTCATTAAGCTGTGACTAGTTTCTTTCATAAAACCCCCTGATCACACAACAAACACCTACAACTCTCCAGAAGTATGTCATCCATTATGACGAGAGCGATCTGTTTTAAAAAGATTTACAGAGGCATGGGATCATTTCATATTCTGTCATTTTTTATTGATGCATTGCATGAGTAAGAAATCCCAAAGACCAAGACACTTTAATTCATCATACTACTCTGCATGTACTGTTCAGTCTGCAGGGGCTCACCTACTTTATCATTGTGTTGTGAAATAATCATGTCTTTTTTCATAGCATCACATTGTTGATAATTTGATGATTTGTGGTCAGTCGTGGGTTGGTGGTTAGAGAGTTGGAGTAAGAAGAAGGTTGTTGGTTTGAATCTCAGTGTCAGCAGACACTAACTGAAGTGTTCTTGAAGACATCTTACCCGTGTTTACTCTACAGTGATAGATGTACACTGTACAAAACTTGTAAGTCAATTTGGATAAAAGTGTGTGCCAAATGAATGATTGTAGATGTTGAATGACCGGCAGTACAGATGAATCCTTCTTTTGCAGTCATTGTAATAAATACAGTATTGTGTTACTTTCTACTGTTGAAAGTAAAATGTCATCGTTAACATTTATTTGCAATCATTGTAATACAAGCTGCAGTTAATATAGTTAACATCAGGAACACTGTACACTTGTTATACATGTTATGTAATGACAACAAGGCCAAACATTTTGACTGTCTTGTCTGTGAACAATTACTCAACCTATCGTTTTAATGGCACTGACATAAAGATTTAGTATTAAGAGATGAGCTAAAGCTTTTGTTCTACGTTAGAGGCTTTTTCAGATAATCCCTTTCGTGCAGCTGTTTGAAGGATATGTTCTGAGAAATAAGGAACTGCCCTGCAGACTTCAAGGATGATTTGAAAAAGTGAAACAAAAAACTCTAATAACAAAATTAACCTACAGAGAGTTTGCAATCCAAAATTGTAGTTGGCAAGAAATTCATATCGACGCGGATTTTGGGGAGTTAGCTTAGACATCTAAAGGAATCGCAGGGATAGCTTTATTTGTGGACAGGTAAAACCTCACTAACAAAATTTATATTAAAATGATATTTGGGATATATGGATTGAAGCACATAAGGCATGTACGACTTCCATTTAAGGTTTTTATCTGCGAGTAGTATCTGGGTGATTTCAGGTGTTGTACAGAATGAATGAATCCTTCTTTTGAGGCCCGAGCCTGCACTTGAACTTTACTGTCTTCCTCTGTGAGTCTATGCTGGTGATACTGGTATCCACAAAACATCAAAGCCTCAACAATGTCATGTCCCACCACACGAAAGACCAGAGCTCAGGAAAAAAAGATATGCATATCCTTTTATTGACTAAAACTTCCAATTTAACTCGTTTCAGTTCAGTCTATTATAAAGATGAAATAAAGTGTATGGTTATTATGCCAAACAGAAATGGTAGTCATTACGTTCTTAATATCCATCAACTATGTCAGTACGACTTATAAAACAACAACAGCTCTGAGTATATGCAGTCATAAGCCAAGAAAGGATCGAATCGTTGAAAGAGAGTTCCTGAAAATCGGAGAAAGGTCGAGTCATTTCAGTTGCTGGCAGTCGCTCTCAGTGGCTGAGATGAACGAATGGAAACTTCATACAGAACAAGTGGCTCTGACCACCTGGGAAGTCTAAGGTTAGTGCTTTTTTAAATGATAGAGTTTTCTAGTGGTGCATGAAGAACAAAAACAGCAGAAAAATGATCAACCTAAGCTCATGGATGAGGACAAAACAGCCGCAACTCCTCTTAACAGAGACAACATGTGAAAATGAATTTATCTGTGTAATTAAAAAAATATAAAACCCATCACAAGGCCTTCTTTCACATTATTTTTAGAGCTTAACTTTGGTGGTTTGATGTCGTATCTGAAGACACAACAGGAAACCATTATTCTGTCGAGGCAAGAACTTCACCACATCAGAGAGATTTCAGCGAGTTTTGGTCACATATTTCCCTTTTGGAGGCTTCCGCAAATGCTTCTCTTTCTCATTCAGTTCTTGCAGTCTGTCACCATGAGGGATTCCCCTAGGCTGTTCCCATCTTGGTTTCTCAAACACAGCCCAAGAAATTCACTTGCCAAAACAAGATTAAGTAAAATAAAACCTACAAGCAGGATGTTAAAATAAAACCCTTTCCACTGATGGTGGCCAAGACGTCTATTATGTGAGATGAATGGTGTTTAAGGGCCTGCTGTGCATCGCAGGGTAAGTACAGGAGAGAATGAGGAAAATTTCGAGGAAATAACTAGGTAGTGTCGGTACGCTCAGTCCTGTTCTGGGAGAATAAGTCTCCAAATGACAGTTCTCATTGAATCCTGATCCCAGCCGAATGACCAGAGGAAGCCATGTGCTAGAACCACACGTATGGTTTGTCGACAAAACATTTGGGTGGTATAAATGACGGTTTGAAAATCAAAACTGGAACATGAGGTGGATATTATATTGACTAATGGAATAAATCATGATTTCAGAAATAAAAGCTGGCAGATGGGTTACATGCTGTAGTTTCATTAATTGACAAAAAGATGGCTTCCTTTTATAATTACAACATTTTCAGACAAATTGCACATGTGCAAGGTAAATGTTGCATGACAATTTCTTTTTCTTTATACTTCTGATACTCTTCCTGTTTCAGCGCTTTCTTTATTAAGTGACTCAAAGAGCTTCTAAGCTATACAATTTATTAACACGTGAGACACCTGGGTATCAAACACTGCCAACACATTTACATTTATGCAATTGGAAGACAATATTAGCCCAAGCGACTTACATTACATACTGAAGGTCTGATCATTTTGGCCAGCAAGGCCCAAGAGGCTTTATTACTGACCACAATCAATCAGTAACACAATCAATCACCTTTGGTTTTGAGTCACATCGTGTTAAGAGCCATGAAAATGTCCCCAAAGTAACAGTGTGTGTTCATTTACGAACATGTTACACATTAACAGGACAACGATGTTAATGGGTTTATGCAGTGAACCCTGCATACATTCAATAATTTAATATTAAATCGATCGTAATGAATAATTATTGCGACCGATGTAAACATGACAGCTTACTTTTGAAAACATATGGCACGCACGTCCTCTGGAATCCGGTCACATTTAATCAGATGACGACTTTGAACGTGCTTAAGTGTTTCTATTAAAGCATCCCCTGTTCAGCAAACAAGGCTGAAACCACACAATCAATTGTTTCTGATTATGTGCAATCCCTGAGATCAAACCAAAGATATAATCGTCTATAGCGCCATGCTCTACTGAGCTACAGTAAATGAGCAAAGCAACACTGCACTAAATGATTTTTGTCAGGTTCATGTCTGTTCTTTCTAGTGCTGAGTTTTTGGAAAGACACATCGAGAGCAGTCACATCATCATGGGTGGCAGGAGTCAGTCTGAGGAATAGCTTCACAGGCACATAGTGCTCGATGTAATGAAAGACAGAGTGGGTCATGATGATGGCTCCATGTTTTAAAAGAGCAGCTGGAAAAATCACTTCCTGGCAGTAAATTACAGCACTGCTGGCATATTTATACACACTGTGGTCATATCTGTAACGTACACGAACCATAGGTCACTACTACATGAAACTGCACCAAATTCTCTTAGGTACTAAAATGAATAATATGTGTTTTTGCAACACAGACTCTACAGAACGAACAGGTACTGATCAGGTAAAAAGAAAGAAATCTTGCCTACCATTTACCAGGGCTGGGACTTGATTCATATGGTACGATTCAGTTCGATTGGGATTAGCATATTCTTAATGCGATTAGATTCTTTATTCAAATTAATGCATATATAATATAAACAAATCTTATGGGTATTTCTTAAAATGAACAAGAATTAATACATAGAAAGAAAATTTTGATTCACAGCTTTTGAGAATTAACAGTGAATCAAATTCATTTAAAAAATGACTGAATAAAAAATGCCAGATCCTACTGTTTACGGCATGTAGTTGTGCCATAATGCATTGATGCTATGAATCATAATATAATTATATTATAAGGATACAACACCAATGAAAGGCACCCGTGTTTATAAGAGATAGTATTTACATTTAAAATATGTCATAATTCCATTGTAAGTGTGTCTACCACCAGACATGGCAAAGAGAAGAGTTCCGTCCATCAGAACATCTACATTTCTGTTAAGTCAATTACCTTTAAGCTTCGAAATTGGAAGTAAAACATATAATAGAAAATACCTACCGAACCTGCGACAGAAGACCCCCATGACAGAGCTCTCTTCAACCACCCTGAGGTCAGCCAACAGTGCCAGCTCCAGACCCCCGGCCACAGCGTACCCACTCACCGCTGCAATCAATGGTTTCGAGAGTCTCAGACGGGTCGGACCCTAGAACACACGATAGACATACCATTATGGCACTTAAAAACACTTACGCTGTATGATATTAAACTTCAATGTGAAAAATAAATTTAGATTAGATTCAACTTTATTGTCACTGCACATGTAAGGTATAAGGCAACAAAATGTTATCAGAACTTTTTAAAAGAGTCCAGCTCATATTTTACTCATACCATGGGACCAGGACCACGGCAGACATCTCTCTCCAGTTTGAGGGCACTGGTGCCATGTGCCAACTCCTTCAGGTCATAACCAGCACAGAAATTCCCTCCTTAAACAAATAACAAAGAACATTTCAACCAGGAGAACCAAACCACACATTACTTGTATATTCCATGGTGTTGTGTGATTTATTATTCCAGTATTTTATAGGGACAAATTTCAGACTTATTACTGTAATTACTGTAAGCAGATTTAACACTACTTATTCATCAAGGTTTTAATATCATTGCAAACATTTACATAGAAATAATTACATAGATCATTTCATGTCAACTCATGAAGAGGTCCAAGATCAAATTTTAGATTTTTTTATTGAAGCAAGACAAACATATGAAGTGATGAAAGGAAAAATATTGAAGGTGATGTATGAAAAAGTAACCCATTTATTTGCAGACAGGGAAAAAATGACTAATACGGCTCCAAATTTAAGTCAAAAATACATGGGGATAAAAAGGGACATAAGAATACACCAGCATCAGTATTTTAAAGACTTAAGAGGGTTCCAAATGTACTTTTTCTATCCGGCACCGGAGCACATTTCAAAATTAAGAGGCAACCACCCGATACAGAATAATACTATTAATTACTCAAATACAATAATAGGTGGTGCAGTAGAGATTTTGTCACACTTTATTGTAAATCCCATATCAGACATAAATCAGACACTTTGTCATTTTTTCTCATCGATGTGGTTATCCATCACTGTGTGGTTCGGTTTACAAATTCTAAAGTCATCACATGAACGGTCAGGACTGCTGAGAGATTTATTGGTGCTCACCTGCCCACCGTCCAAAAACTGTTTATATCCAGAGTAAAGCAAAGTGCACTGAAAAAAATCACTCTGGATCCCTCACCTTCAAGTCATCGCCATTTTAAAGTTTTGCCCTGGTCAGCTCTACAGAGCCCCATATACCAGGACATCCAAGCCCAGGAACAGTTTCTTCCCTCCAGCAATCCATCTATAAAACAGGTAAATATCCTCACACAATATAGATAAGTGTAATAACCCTCTATATGATTACATCCTTTCATCTCATTCTATTTCATTCAACACAACTGTATATACGACTTATTTATTTAACAAAAAAAAAATTTGGTGTTACTGATATTTTTTTATTCTTCTGTTATTTTTTTATTATCAGTTTGTGCTCAAAGCTTGTGTGACGACAACAAATTCCTTTATAATGCTTATAAAGCTTAGATTATGATTCTTGAAATGTCCAAATAGGCAGAAAATTCAACAAAGATGGCAAAAGGTGACATATTTTTTCAGAAAAGATATAACAATGTCCGTGTTAAAATACAACAATGAAGCTGGTGTATTCTCAGGTCATTTTTATTCTTCTAATATGGCTTCTAATTTGAGGTAAAATTAGTAATCCACTCATCATGTTTTAATTAAAACTCATCCATGACTTTTCATATTCTGGCTTTCATCAGATCAGATGTTTGTCAAGATTTTGTAAAAATGTTAAAAAAATTTGCCAGTTTTTAAAATGATTAAAATTTCTGTTTATTTGACACAGAATAATCCTAACGCCAATTAAAATAACATGCCGTAACAAAAGCCAGTTTGTGTTGATAATTCGATCCATTTCAAAGTTAGCGGTCCTCTTTATTAAATAAACCACAGTTTGAACCCAGCAGTATTACAGCAATTATTCATAATTTCACTGAATTGAGAAGTGCATGTTCTTAATGGCAACCTAATGGAAACTAGACCAGTGAAACTGTGTAGTGTCTTAAATAGTATTTAAATGTCCTTTTAAATGTCCACAATACAGTAGCCTAGACATTAACAAAGAGTTCTTGTGTGGCCAGTATTACGTCTGGCACTCGTTCATGTCTTCAAAGCTCAAGCAATTACAGTAATCATACATGTCGCTCTCTGCTTCATTCACCTGCTGACGGTGTTCTGGAGGAGATCCAGTTCCAGTGTGGGAGATTTGACTTCTATTGAGGGTGTGTTGTTTTATGGCAGGAGATAATTATTCTGAGTTTGGAAAGACTGTCATCATGGGCTTTGACATAACGCAGAACTCTTGCAGCTATGGGCATACATAGAGTTCCTTTGCACACTAAACCATGCAACTACTATAGACAGTGAGGAACAGTGAAGAACAGTGTTTTGTGCTACTTCAAGTCTTGGACTCGTGATCCGAAGGTTGATGGTTCCAGACTCTGAACCAGCGGGAATACCACGACTGAGGTGAGTCCCTTGAGCAAGGCATCGTCCCCCCCACTGCTCCCCGGGCGCCGCGGCATGGCTGCCCACTGCTCCGGGTGTGTGTGTGTTCACAGTGTGTGTGTGTGTGTTCACAGTGTGTGTGTGTTCACAGTGTGTGTGTGTGTGTGTGTGTTCACAGTGTGTGTGTGTTCACAGTGTGTGTTCACAGTGTGTGTGTGTGTGTGTGTGTGTGTGTGTGTGTGTGTGTGTGTGTGTGTGTGTGTGTTTACAGTGTGTGTGTGTGTGTGTGTGTGTGTGTTTACAGTGTGTGTGTGTGTGTGTGTGTGTGTGTGTGTGTTCACCGTGTGTGTGTGTTCACCGTGTGTGTGTGTGTGTTCACAGTGTGTGTGTGTGTGTGTGTGTTCACAGTGTGTGTGTGTGTTCACAGTGTGTGTGTGTGTGTGTGTGTGTGTGTGTGTGTGTGTGTGTGTGTGTGTGTGTGTGTTCACAGTGTGTGTGTGTGTGTGTGTGTGTGTGTGTGTTCACAGTGTGTGTGTGTGTGTGTGTGTGTGTGTGTGTTCACAGTGTGTGTGTGTGTGTGTGTGTGTGTTCACAGTGTGTGTTCACAGTGTGTGTGTGTGTGTGTGTGTGTGTGTGTGTGTGTGTGTGTGTGTGTGTGTGTGTGTGTGTGTGTTCACAGTGTGTGTGTGTTCGTGTGTGTGTGTGTGTGTTCACAGTGTGTTCACAGTGTGTGTGTGTGTTCACAGTGTGTGTGTGTGTTCACAGTGTGTGTGTGTGTTCACAGTGTGTGTGTGTGTGTGTGTGTGTGTGTTCACAGTGTGTGTGTGTGTGTGTTCACAGTGTGTGTGTGTGTGTGTGTGTGTGTTCACAGTGTGTGTGTGTGTGTGTGTGTTCACAGTGTGTGTGTGTTCACAGTGTGTGTGTGTGTGTTCACAGTGTGTGTGTGTGTGTTCACAGTGTGTGTGTGTGTGTGTTCACAGTGTGTGTGTGTTCACTTACTGGATGGGTTAAATGCAGAACACAAATTCCAAGTATGGAACACCATACTTGTCAATACGTCACTTCACTATTTTAAATAATACAATCTATAGATGATATGCATGTATACTGTTATCAGTCGAGTTTTGAAGAATCTTACCGACTCCATGAAGCACTGCCACATGAAGATTGTTGTCCAGATGGAAGGCTGAGAGTTCAAGGGTCAGTCGCTGCGCTGTCTCCTGATTCACCGCATTACAAACATCAGGCCGCTTTATACCAATAACCATCACTCGACCCCTTCTCTCGGACACAACGGTCTCACCGGCGTCTGCCACAAACAAAGAGAGAAGAACATCTGAGAAAAGGTCTTTAAACTCTTTTAAATCCTTTAAAGAATGTAAGATTATGTACATGAGATATGATGTAGAACACTATCCAGTGAGCACTTTATGTATAGGTCACGGCATTACACAACAAACACATGGCAATTATTACACACAGCGTAAACATGTTTATTAGGTTTTGAATAATAAGTTATAATTGTAATGACTTTATAAACTATAAAAACAGTTTTTATTTTATTTTGCTGATAATATTTTATTATTATTCCGCTGAACCACTGCTTTTAAACATGTTATATTCTTTATATGATTTAATTTATGCTCTTGTCTCGGGTCACTTTGTTGCATGTAATATTAAACACTTTATTATAAATATCAGATGTTTTTATTTGTCTATATTGTGATAAAGTTTATAAGAGGACAGAAATACACACAATAATGTTAAAGCACTTATATCCCAGAGGTTTATATGACTCTCACAGCACATAGATCTATATTATAATGTGTAGATTATATATGTGTGTATATAAGAGTAAGAGACCCATTATAGTGATGCTAATGTCAAACCCTGAACTCTCTTCTGATTGGTCAACACCTCCGGGCCATCATCAAAGCCCCTCCCACTGTGAAACGTCACAATGTTTATATAAATATAAATAACATCTCTAAATAAATATATCCATCACAACAAAAAAATGTGTTTAGATGTTTTATAATTATTTAAAATATCTACATTTAATTGTAAACAGATAAAAAGAGAAATAACTTGACAAGACATGATTTATTAAATGTTAGTAAATAAAATAACATGTAAATGATTAAATGATATGAATCCAAATATGAGATAATGACTTTAATGTTAAATATTGATTAAAATTCACTTTTGGAATGTTTTAATTTTTATTAATGTTTATAAATAAGAGGAAACTGTTCAGTTGTATTAAAGCTTTTCAGTGTTTTTGATGATTATTATTAATTATTATTTTTATATTATTATTATTATAATTATTAATATTATTATTATATTATTATTATTATAATTATTAATATCATTATTATATTATGATTATTAATAATATTATTATGATTATTAAAGATTAAACTCTGATGATGTTGATATGACGTGACGTCACACTGCTCCCTGTCGATCATACTGTCGTGTTACCTGAGTGTGTGTTTCTTCTTCTGTTACATCCCATAATGTTGAAACTCTTGTGTACAACTGTTCTCCTCAAATCTCTCTTATATAATCTTAGTAACAATGTCAACGCCATGACAACCGCTAGCAGTGACGTACAGTCACAACAACAGCTAACATTAGCATTTCAAAATAAAAGTGCAAATACTCCAACGCAGAAAGATGACGTCATTAGTTATGTCATAAATATATTACATTTGACTGACATTTTACGAAACAAATGTGTAAAGTTCTTAATTTAATAGGAACACTATTTATCCTCTAAATAAGGCTTTTTTTCTGCAATATAAAATCCGTTTTGTATGATTTTTTATTGTTTTATTTTTCTTTTATTGTCTTTTTGTTTTATTAGTACACACAAATATAGCTAAAATATTCAGCTGTCGTACAAAATATGAAAATCTAAACTTAAAAAAGACTGTGTATATTTACAATTTGTTTTAACACGAGCGACTTTTATTATGAAAGGAAAGACCCAAACCGGAAGTGGAAGTACTCAGTTCCCCCACACGTTGTGTTGTTTTTACACACTCATAACCTCAACAGATTGTTTCAAGTGAAGAAGTGTTTATTAATGTTCTCTGTGTCTCATAATGTCTGTATGTGGAGCTCTGTGGTTTGCTGTTCATGATCATTTATTGTTGAGTTCCTCTACAGAGACACCGGAAGTACACAACAACAACAACAACAGCACGAGGAGAGAGAGACATCCCATCAGCACACGTCAATCAGACGCACAAACTCTTCTGGATCGCTTCCATGATTCCTTCCTGTCACGCCACTTCCATCTCAACCGACAATGTCTGCGTTTCATCATGGACTACATCCACTTCCGGTTACAAAGAGAAGCACTTCCGGTCTCTGACAGCCTGATGTCCACGGACTCCAGGTGCCTGGCAGCTCTTTGCTTCTATGCCCGCGGGCGTGTGCCCGACGGCATCCCAGGTGTGCCGGGGGTTCAGGAGGCCGCGGCGGTGGAAACGCTCACTCGAGTGTTGTCGGACGTGAGTTCAGAGTTCATTTCTTTCCCCGGCTCGTACAACGACCGCATGGCAGCGGCACAAGGCTTCAGGAACATCAGCGGGATCCCGCACGTGGTGGGTATGCTGGCGTATCTTCATGTCAAGGTGAGTCCTCCGGCGGGTCAGGGCCGCGCGTATGAGAACACGCTGGGTTATCCCTCAGCCGCCATGCAGGTCGTGTTCGACGCGGACGGGAACATCTTGAGTCTGGAGCAGTGCTGGCCCGGAGGAACTCCCGAACACAAGGTTTGGGCGAGCAGCCTCATCGGCAAGCAGTTCACCACATTTCAGCACGGACACTCCTGGGTTTTAGGTAAGGACCGGACCGGGACGGCTACGAAGAATCTACGTACAAAAACAGCAGCGCAGATGTGCAAGGATCTACATTTGTTTATGACGTACAGGTTTCGTTTGCATTAATGTGTGGAGGGAAATATGTTTCAAAGCGTACACGTAGAGCCCGGATGGTCGGATACATCCTGTGTTAAAGTCACCGCAGCAGAATTACATTTACATTTACATTTAGTCGTTTAGCAGACGCTTTTATCCAAAGCGACTTACATTTACATTTAGTCATTTAGCAGACGCTTTTATCCAAAGCGACTTACATTTGCATTTAGTCATTTAGCAGACGCTTTTATCCAAAGAGACTTACATTTACATTTAGTCGTTTAGCAGACGCTTTTATCCAAAGCGACTTACATTTGCATTTAGTCATTTAGCAGACGCTTTTATCCAAAGCGACTTACATTTACATTTACATTTAGCAGACGCTTTTATCCAAAGTGACTTACATTTACATTTACATTTAGCAGACGCTTTTATCCAAAGCGACTTACATTTACATTTACATTTAGTCGTTTAGCAGACGCTTTTATCCAAAGCGACTTACATTTACATTTAGTCATTTAGCAGACGCTTTTATCCAAAGCGACTTACATTTACATTTACATTTAGTCGTTTAGCAGACGCTTTTATCCAAAGCGACTTACATTTACATTTAGTCATTTAGCAGACGCTTTTATCCAAAGCGACTTACATTTACATTTACATTTAGTCGTTTAGCAGACGCTTTTATCCAAAGCGACTTACATTTACATTTAGTCGTTTAGCAGACGCTTTTATCCAAAGCGACTTACATTTACATTTAGTCATTTAGCAGACGCTTTTATCCAAAGCGACTTACATTTACATTTACATTTAGTCGTTTAGCAGACGCTTTTATCCAAAGCGACTTACATTTACATTTAGTCGTTTAGCAGACGCTTTTATCCAAAGCGACTTACATTTACATTTAGTCATTTAGCAGACGCTTTTATCCAAAGCGACTTACATTTACATTTACATTTAGTCATTTAGCAGACGCTTTTATCCAAAGCGACTTACATTTACATTTACATTTAGTCATTTAGCAGACGCTTTTATCCAAAGCGACTTACATTTACATTTACATTTAGTCATTTAGCAGACGCTTTTATCCAAAGCGACTTACATTTACATTTACATTTAGTCATTTAGCAGACGCTTTTATCCAAAGCGACTTACATTTACATTTACATTTAGTCATTTAGCAGACGCTTTTAATCCAAAGCGACTTACATTTACATTTACATTTAGTCATTTAGCAGACGCTTTTATCCAAAGCGACTTACATTTACATTTAGCAAACGCTTTTATCCAAAGCGACTTACATTTACATTTACATTTAGTCATTTAGCAGACGCTTTTATCCAAAGCGACTTACATTTACATTTACATTTAGTCATTTAGCAGACGCTTTTATCCAAAGCGACTTACATTTACATTTAGTCATTTAGCAGACGCTTTTATCCAAAGCGACTTACATTTACATTTAGTCATTTAGCAGACGCTTTTATCCAAAGCGACTTACATTTACATTTACATTTACATTTAGTCATTTAGCAGACGCTTTTATCCAAAGCGACTTACATTTACATTTACATTTAGTCATTTAGCAGACGCTTTTATCCAAAGCGACTTACATTTACATTTAGTCATTTAGCAGACGCTTTTATCCAAAGTGACTTACATTTACATTTACATTTAGTCGTTTAGCAGACGCTTTTATCCAAAGCGACTTACATTTACATTTACATTTAGTCATTTAGCAGACGCTTTTATCCAAAGCGACTTACATTTACATTTACATTTAGTCATTTAGCAGACGCTTTTATCCAAAGCGACTTACATTTACATTTAGTCATTTAGCAGACGCTTTTATCCAAAGCGACTTACAATAGTCGAGGAGACGATGAAGCGGTAAAAAGCTGATACAACAATAGATGAACAAGTGCTACAACAATGTTACAAAGTTACACAGAGAGAGAAGTTACTAAAAGTATATGTATACATTTTATTTATTTTTTTTGATAGAGTGAGTAGTTAGAAAAGAAGTGAGTTAGTGAGTTAGATGTAGCCGGAAAAGATGAGTTTTTAGGTGTTTTTTAAAGATAGAGACCGAGTCTGACAAGCGTGAAGCCAGAGGCAGATCGTTCCACCATCGAGGAACTGAAGCAGAGAACGTTCCAGAGAGAGAGATTTCTTGATTTAATGATGACTAATAAAGATGATTTTTTATCAACTCATTTCAATATTTCACTCTCACGTGCACTACAGAAACATTTGGGCTCCAGTCACTGATAAAGTTGAGAAAAGTTCATACATGATAGTTAAAACCAAACGATTAAGCCTAAATAATTGCATGGCAAGTTCGTGTACATGTCTCTAATATAATGAGTGAAGGATGAAGTTCTCTATTTACTTATTTGTCATTTTTATTCGCCCCCCAAAGGTGGTCGAGGTCTATTCGGCGGTGGACATGTTTTGAGCCCGATTCTAGAGTCTGACATGACAACTTTAGCCAGCAAACGTTTTAACCGGGCACACGCTCGGGTGTACGGCCGTGTGCAGGAGTTCTTGGGTGCTCTGAAAAGTCGTTTCCGCTGCCTGCGTGATATCGGATCCTTTTCCACACTGAAGTCAGTGGCATGCACCATTAAAGCCTGCTGTGTCCTGCACAACATCTCCAAGAAGTTCTCTGTTCCTTTACCCGGCAACTGTATCCTGGAGCCGCTCCATCCACCGTCAAGCGAGGTGACCGGCGCCGCAGAGCTGCCGTACGACTACATGGAAGACACAAAAAAAGAGATGATCGAGACGTTTTTTGGTCATGCCGCAGGTGATGAGGACTGAGATGTGAATGGAGAAATAAAGTTCACCACTGAGCGGTTTTCAGCTTTATGAACTGCACTGTCAAACACAGATGTGTTACCATCACTAATGAGTAACATTCGGACATTTGATCTTCATGGAATGAAAGTCTTATTTTGCATAAATGTCTTTTTTCAAATGGGCTGTTATGATTGTTACACGCCATCGAGAAGTTTTCACATTCCTTGTTGAGAGACAGTGTACTATAATAAAAACATTCCTGTTCATACAGGTAAATAGTTGTTTAGAGGAAATGACATACAGCTTTATTTTATCTAGTGCCTATCAGAAGCTTTCCTGTCTAAAGTCACTTACAATCCAGTGCAGTATATCACATTACTTCAGATGAGATTAAATCAGCATTTCTGATGTTTCATGGTCCAACACGTACAACCTGTTTGTTTAAAACAGATAAAGCCTTAAGCAAAAGACAAAATAAAAATATTATAGAACAAATTAGTTGATAGTGATGCAATGACTAATCTAAAGAAAATACACTTACACATTTTTAATTTGTACAAATCGTGCATTTTTAATAAAAAATGTAAAGAAAGCAAAAACAGTTCTAGTCATTACACCATTTACCTTTAATAGGTGTGATGTCACAACTGTACAATCGATGCAGATCTCAAACCATTGAACCTAGAACTGTTAACACACTCGTCTGACATATACATTCTGAAACATTGTGATGTTTCATGCCGTGTGAAATGTACTTTTATACTGAATATAGCATTATTGCATAGGAACTAAGCTTGCATCATTTGAAAAAATACAACTTTACCGGAATTAAATAACTTACAGACATTGAATAACTCATCACATCATGTTTAAAATCACCGATCACACAAATATATTACATCTATACATTTTTGCTAACTTTATTGTATTCTTTTAAAGCCATCGCATTTGCAAAGATCATGTCGGAGTTTTCGTAGAGAGGCTCTTGTGGTTTGGGAATGTCTTTGGGTTGTAAGCTGTCGATGATGCACTGATGCAGGAACACATACTGAGACTGTGGGAGATGAGAGACGAACATTAGATGTAGACTGGAAAACTGTGATGATAATGATGGCATGTAAGTGTTACTACCCGTATGTCACAGGAGTCAAAAATGAAATCAAAAGCTTTGAAATGAAATGGGAAAGCAGTCATTCAGAACTTAAAGTCAACAGCTCTTTGAGCACAATGTAGTTAATGTTCTGATGATGTTTCTATAGATTTAAAAATGTCTCTAGTATTTAAAGTGGTGATTTTCACCGGGTTTAGGTGATTTATCAATCAGAGATGTTGTTGAGGGAAATGATTTTAAACCTGCATGACATTTCCAGAATACACTTCTATATTACATGTTATTTAAAGCATCATGTATTATATAGATTGTATACCTCAGTCTGCACCATGAGTGGTCGATGTAGTCTCATTTTCTGAACGAAGTCTGCAATGCCCACTGCCCTGTTTCTATCAAGCTGCTGAAGCATTACGTCCAGGGCGATGAGTGTACCCGTCCTGCCCACTCCAGCACTAATGTAAAGATTATTGGTGTTTAAACCGTGAACAGATGCAGTCGGGTCAGAGAGATAGTTATGGTTACCTGCAGTGTACAACTGTTGGTCCGGCAGAAGATGAGCTCTCAATGTGCTGTCGAACCAATCCTCTGAATGTGATCAGCTCCTCTGTTCCCAGAGGAACGCCGTGATCAGGCCACGCAGTAAAGTGGAAATGTCTCACTGTCCGTGTCTCAGACGTGTCTTTCTGTAAGGTTTAAAAACATCAAGACCTAAGGTTTTAAAGAAGCATTGCCATTGAATGATTTTCATTTATAAATCAAAGGAAAGGTAGTAACAAACCTTGAAAAGAATTACTAGAGGGGAAATGTACAATAATAACATGTACTATATCGTTTTTATGAAGTCTGTCTTATGTCTTATTGTCTTGTTTTTACACTGTTTTTAATCTCTCTCTTTATCTTTAAGTGTATTTTCTGTAAAGCTGATCTGATACAATAATTCATATGGGAAAAACACGATAGAACTATAGAAACAAATTGTAATTGTCCTAAATAGTCAAAGTCAACACTATTTTTGAACTTCATCTACACTAGTTAAACTTTGAAGAGGATCAAAACTGTTCATTACATTTGTACATAAATTTTTAACAAAAACAGCTCTTATGCATTATTTTAAACCGCTTTACATGTGTATATAGTAACTGTAGTTTAAGTATCAAACAGCATTTGTGTGAACGTGTGATGCGTCTTTCTGCAGGAGAGCTTTCATTTATCTTTCGGGATAGAAATATCTACACTTACATTATTCACAGTAAACTCTCGCAAAGTCCAACTCTGTGCTTTTTCTTCAGATGTGACTGTAACCAGCAGATTTCCATAAAGACAGGGCGTATAATCCAATGGCCAGTACTGTTCGCACTTGGTCTGAATAAAGAATACAAGTTTAAAAAAGCATTTTGTTTAGAGGTCAAACCTTTATATTTTGTATAGAACTATTTAGAACCAGACTTGGACATTTTTTTTGTGAATAAATGGATAATACTTTAAAGTGAACCCTCATGTGATTACATGAGATGGACAACAATGCAGCATTAAACTGTTTCAAATGTGAATACAATATCTTCATACAGTATGTCACACACGTTTTCTGTAAGACTATTATTATAAAGGTATATAACACCTTTAGTTTAAGCACTGTACTAGATATTTTAACTTCACCATTTGTTGTAACACATGTAGTGTGTTTAGTCGCTTATACAGTGTGTATTTTTCTATACTCACACTTCCTCTCTCAATGCAGTTGGTGACCATGACAATGGTCTGCGATCTTCTCTCCCAGATCATTCTCCAGAAGTCATTGATAGTGGTGGGAAGTGGACCTTGAGCTGCGATATACTGTTTCCTAGCCCCAGCATAACCCTGACATTCACATACACAATAATGATGAAATCTAACAATTGTAGTACAATCTGCTTCTGCACCATATGTTGGGGATCTGTGCATTCTAGCCATAGGCCACGTCATGTCATGTGTTATGACTTCCTGTGAGATCAGATCGGTTATATCTCATGATACTCACAGGCATGTAGTTGGCATTGATATAATCCGAATCACCATTATCATCAATGGAGAGACGAACTCTTGACACGTCATCTGCAGGAGGAAAGAAAAGAGTCACATTTTTAAGACTAAAAAGAGTTTAAACTATATTTTATATTTAAAAACTATATATATACTTTGTATATAAGCACTCACAGGCTAAAACATTGGAGAATCGGTTTTTGCTCTTGTTTTCAGGCATTTTGGCTGTATCACGCGACAATTCTAAACCAACTAAACCAAGTTCCTGTTAAAAAAGCAGATGAACAAAAATAATTACACAATTTTTATTCCAAATGTACAGAGATCACGTTATACTAACAAGCAGAGAGGAAAGAGAGGAGATAAGTGAGACCCCCTGAAAATCTACGAGGGGTCTGGATCCGTTCAATCTTACCTCATATTCCTCACTGAAACCCATGTTCTCATCACGACTCAAGTTATGAAAATGTTCTGGAAATTTGTCAGCAGGGATCGGTCTGAAAATATTTCACACAAGTTCATATTTATGATGAAAACCACTATTTTAATGTCAAAAATATTTAATAGTGCCACACATACTTGTACACTTTGTTCCTGGATACGTTTGACTCTACATGTTGTTTAGACCCTCTATAAAACAAATGGAAAAAGATCATTTGTAATATATAACAGTTCTTCTTGATTGCATGCCCCAAAATAATAATATTAAGATATTCATAATAATATTAATTATTTATCAACAACTTGAACAATTTCTTTACTTTGAAAAACAGAAAAGAAGAGGAAAATATAACAGTAGACTGTAGCACATGTACACCCTTATATTTGTGAGAATTTTTTTCCCATGTTCTGTATTTTGCAGAACTCCAAGACGACTCCTTACAGAGGAAATTCTGTGATTGTCCATTTGGGCCAAATTGAGGCGAATGTGCCGAGGAAGCCATAATTATCTATATTATTTCCTTTTGTTGACCAATCGCTTTATAACATTGTCTGTAAGTTGCTTTGAATAAAAGCATCGGCTAAATTCCTCAATAAAAAGTTATTCGTGCAGTTGTGCACGGTGTGCTGCAAGACAAGTTCATATTGTTCTGTTTCTTTTCGTCTTGGAAGAGTATCTTCATCATTTACTTTCATCTAAGATTACTTTTCAGTTTCGTGTATTTTTTCGTTATTATTCCTAAAGCTCATTGTGTAATTTTGATCTGTAATCTTTTGTGTTGTGCTGGAATAAAGACTGAGCTTTTCTTAAAAATATTGTAGATTTTGTGTATCATTTGAAGGTAAAGTTTAATTTTGACAAAGGAGAATGTGTTTTTAACTGGAACTGTGGTTTTAGGAGTGGGTCAAGTTTAGAGAATGTGTTCATAAAAAAACGAAGGAATTATTTAATGAATTGTGTCATAGAAATTAAGAAAGCTTTAAAACAAGGCTCTCTTGAATTCGATCATCAAATCAAAGATTTTAACTCATAAATTCATACCCAACATTCTTCTTCTTGTGACGCCATAAAAACACACCAGCACAAATAAGGAGGACCAACAGGACAAACACAAGAACACCCGCTATAACCCCTGCGGACACACAGAAACACTCAACTGTCAGTCAAATGATTCATTAAGAGAAAACTTTCAGCTTCAGAGAAATAATCTTTATACAAGAGGATAAAATCTTTATCCACCTTTCTGTATCTGATTGTTACAACTTATTAGTGTTTAACCAGATATCTTTATTTAAATTCATCAATGGTCCGTTTCTAATGTTCATACAAAACTGTCTCCATTTTTTCAACCTCATGTCATTTCTTTCTTTTGAGGAACACAAATGATATGTTGAAGAATATCATCAGACAACAGTGGTCCCAGATGACTTGTATTTTATAGCGTATGTTTTTAGGAATACTTTGCATGATTGAATTATGATTCAAGTGACTGCTTTCAACTTGAAAGATCAGAACTGGAGATTTTCTTCAGGTTGTCTCACCTGTTGGGTCAGTTTGACAGTTGATTGATACGGTAGAACTCTTCATATCTCGGGAGAATGATGTCGCTTTCACCGTGTACCACTGGGCAACCTGCAGTCCATCAACCTCCTGTCTGCTTCCTGATTGGTTGAACGTTTTCCCAGCAACATCCACCTGCACCACATCCACAACTCCAATCGGTGCTTCCCAAACTACAGTCAGACCGTAGCCTCCAGAGAAAGAGCTGCAGGATAGTCGGGATACACTGTTCGGGACTGAAACAGTCAAATAATAAAGAGGACAAGTCATAATTATGCAGTACATGTTAACGGCATACTTCGACCAAGAGCACAAACACTTACCCAATGTCAGTCGTTGTGAACACTGTAGAAGTTGCTGTGATTCTAAGTGATACAACAGGGAAACGGTGTACGTTGCACCAGGATAAAGGTTTTGAAGATTCACTCTGTTCTGCTCTACGGGTTTATTCACTTCATCGTCTGTCCGGTTTTTAGCCGTCACATGTGTGCTGCCAAACACATGGTCTGCATCTATCGATGAGTTGGTCACGTTCCAGGCAATAGATGTACAGTTGATGGCTAGACAGAACGACACCGTAAACAGCCAGTTCACTTTATAGAGCATCACAGTCGTGATCTCCAAACTTTTAATCTGGTTTAAGGTTTAGCTTAGGACCGGTCTAGTCTGGGTCTGCTGATATTAAAACCCATGAAACACATCGTGATATGTGAAAGTATAACAAATCTTACTGGTGATATTCTTAAAGATGAATCCTCTGCTCTCTTGGTTTTTCACCACAGTGTTGAGAATAAATTCGTATAGTGTTCCCGGTTTGAGGCCAGAGAGTGTATGTCTGATCACATCATTCGGTTCAGATCCAACAAAATGTACCTTAATTCCGTCTTTATGACTCAGGGTGTAGTTGTAGATGCTGTTTTTGTTCAACTTATCCCATTCAACCGTCAACTCGGTCTGTGATCGTTCTGTCACTCTCACTTCAGACACATCAGATAGAGCTGGGGTCACAGAGATTATTCGTTATTTCATGAGATATGATTGGGACTTAAGGTGACATTCTGTTCCCAACAGATATTTGAGACTTGTGGTAAAAGAGAATTGGCACGTGATGAATGAAATTTGTGTTCATCCCCAGATTAATACATTGGATTAACTTTAGTAAAGTCGGAAGGGATTCGACCAGCTTGAAATGACACATTTAAAATATATGTTCATGGTCTAGAAATAACCTCAATAACCCTTTTTACAATTTCTATGTCATATACAATGGTTATTCACATTATGTAACCGTAAATGACCTGGGCAAATGGACTTCAAATATGGAGATAAAAATGCTTTTAGAATTGTATTGTTAACAGTAAACTCAACCAATTGTCTATATTAACAAAACCATTGTTGATAGTATTTAAACATTATAAAAATATCAGGTTATGCACAAGTTTTCGACTTTAAAATGTAAATTAAAATGTTCCAACCCGATTAAAAAAATACCCAACATAAGTCCAGGGGATAGCTTTTTATACAAAATTGAATATTAACTTTATTTTTATGTGTCTGTTTTTGAGTAATATGCAGTGGTATGGATGGTACAATAGCCCTGAAAATAGACTTTACTTAACTTAGAAAAATTATCCGCTAAAAATAAAAATAATGCTCTAAAATTTTAAGAGAGAACAAACATTGGTTTCTGAACCTCCAAATGTCATCTGTGCTACACGTATACTAAAACTCTTTGCTCAAAACGGAATATTTTCATGGTAAGGTTGACATTTGCACAGAATTGTCCCTTTAGCTGGGTTTTTACCAACAGCGTTGCACATTTGTATGCTTTTAATTGAAAAGGTCTTAAAACTAAAATGCATGTGTAAATGTTATATTAAAAGAGAGGGACTCACTTGTAGAGCTGGTAAAGGTGAATCCTTTACTTTTCACATCATCAAATATGGTGTACAGAATAAAGCTGTACGTTGTGGCAGGAATTAAATCTGATATTTGATGTCTCACTACAGAATTGCCTTCTGGATTTATGGAAAGTGTTTCCTCCCATGATTCAGTGCTGTATTTCAAAGTGTAGTTGTATGTTGTGTTGTCTGTGTTTGTTACAGTGTTCCATTGTAAGATCATGGCAGTGTCATTACTTTGCACCGCAGACGCATTAACAACATTAGATGGCACTGAAATAAATAATGTCAGAATGTTCACATCTTGGTCAGCGTTCAGTTAAAGGGAAGATTTCTTCAGAATAAAAGAATAAACACACACTCACCGGTCACATTGGTGAAGTTATATCCGCTGCTTCTCACATTATCAAACTCGGTATAAAGTGTAAATGAGTATTTAGTACCAGGAGACAGAAAAGAGATGATGTGTGTCACTACAGGATTATTGTCCGGTGATGGGATATTAGTCTCTGTGCCATTGCTGAACATTAACACATAACTGTAACTGTTGTTGTTGTCATTATTGACTTTATTCCATTTCAATTTTAATTCAGTTTCTGTCCGGTTAACCACTGAAATGTCCTCAACATTAGAGGGAGCTGAGAAAAAAAGACAAAGATTTTAATGTGTAATTAATAAAAGTTAATGCCATTAACAGTTTTTATTGGAGCTGCATGAATTGCTGGGAGGTTGTAATTTTGTAGGCCAACACAGAAGTTCTATGGACCAAAGCCTATGAATTGTTTCAAAAAACACCTAAAAACTCATCTTTTCCGGCTACACCTAACTCACTAACTCACTTCTTTTCTAACTACTCACTCTATCAAAAAAAGTAAAAAAATAAAAAAATTATATACTTTTTGTAACTTCTCTCTCCGTGTAACTCAGTAACATTGTTGTAGAACTTGTTCACCTATTGTTGTATCGGCTATTTAACGCTTCATTGTCTCCTCGACTATTGTAAGTCGCTTTGGATAAAAGCGTCTGCTAAATGACTAAATGTAAATGTAAATGTAAATGTTCCCATTACTGGTAAGTAAATATTCTGTAAATGAAATGTGTGTCACTATTGCAGTATTTGCGAGACTTTATTCATGATGACATCTAACATCTCTGATATTCACTGTTTTCGCTGTTGTGCGTTTCATGTCATTTACATAAAACATGATTATATAAAGAGGTTCCGTAAATATCCCAAATTCTATTTTGAGGCTTTAACCAAAAATCTGACAATTGACTTTGTGGTGAAGGAATCAGGAGTGCTTATTTCCTATCTGGTGTTTAAAAACTTAAAATGAAATCATATGCTGGACTTTACAGGAATGAACCAGCTTCACAACTATATATACATTACAGAGGATATCAGCAGCTGTTGAGGCCTTTAAAATAATATATAAGAGGAAGTGTTCTGATTAATCAACAGCTCAGTCTTTATTTACTGCCCAGCACTATTAAACACTATAAAGAGCATTTCTAAAATATATAATTCAAAATGAGATGAATAGGCTTGATGTCTGCATTTCATGTCTTGTTTAATGTATATCGTGTGTTAAAACTCCTCTTAACCTTAAATATATACGTATATATGGTTTATATATATATGCTTCCTGTTCAAAAATCTGATTTAAACACAAAGTTCTTTTAGTATATAGATGATAGTTTGATATGAAATGTGTCAGTCACTCACCGGTCACATTGGTGAAGTTATATCCGCTGCTTCTCACATTATCAAACTCAGTATAAAGTGTAAATGAGTATTTAGTACCAGGAGACAGAAAAGAGATGATGTGTGTCACTACAGGATTATTGTCCGGTGATGGGATATTAGTCTCTGTGCCATTGCTGAACATTAACACATAACTGTAACTGTTGTTGTTGTCATTATCGACTTTATTCCATTGCAATTTTAATTCAGTTTCTGTCCGGTTAACCACTGAAATGTCCTCAACATTAGAGGGAGCTGAGAAAAAAAGACAAAGATTTTAATGTGGAATTAATGCCATTAACAGTTTTTATTGGAGCTGCATGAATTGCTGGGAGGTTGTAATTTTGTAGGCCAACACAGAAGTTCTATGGACCAAAGCCTATGAATTGTTTCAAAAAACACCTAAAAACTCATCTTTTCCGGCTACACCTAACTCACTAACTCACTTCTTTTCTAACCTACTCTCTCTATCAAAAAAAGTAAAAAAATAAAAAAATTATATACTTTTTGTAACTTCTCTCTCTGTGTAACTCGGTAACATTGTTGTAGCACTTGTTCACCTATTGTTGTATTGGCTATTTAACGCTTCATTGTCTCCTCGACTATTGTAAGTCGCTTTGGATAAAAGCGTCTGCTAAATGACTAAATGTAAATGTAAATGTAAATGTTCCCATTACTGGTAAGTAAATATTCTGTAAATGAAATGTGTGTCACTATTGCAGTATTTGCGAGACTTTATTCATGATGACATCTAACATCTCTGATATTCACTGTTTTCGCTGTTGTGCGTTTCATGTCATTTACATAAAACATGATTATATAAAGAGGTTCCGTAAATATCCCAAATTCTATTTTGAGGCTTTAACCAAAAATCTGACAATTGACTTTGTGGTGAAGGAATCAGGAGTGCTTATTTCCTATCTGGTGTTTAAAAACTAAAAATGAAATCATATGCTGGACTTTACAGGAATGAACCAGCTTCACAACCATATATACATTACAGAGGATATCAGCAGCTGTTGAGGCCTTTAAAATAATATATAAGAGGAAGTGTTCTGATTAATCAACAGCTCAGTCTTTATTTACTGCCCAGCACTATTAAACACTATAAAGAGCATTTCTAAAATATACAATTCAAAATGAGATGAATAGGCTTGATGTCTGCATTTCATGTCTTGTTTAATGTATATCGTGTGTTAAAACTCCTCTTAACCTTAAATATATACGTATATATGGTTTATATATATATGCTTCCTGTTCAAAAATCTGATTTAAACACAAAGTTCTTTTAGTATATAGATGATAGTTTGATATGAAACGTGTCAGTCACTCACCGGTCACATTGGTGAAGTTATATCCGCTGCTTCTCACATTATCAAACTCAGTATAAAGTGTAAATGAGTATTTAGTACCAGGAGACAGAAAAGAGATGATGTGTGTCACTACAGGATTATTGTCTGGTGATGGGATATCAGTCTCTGTGCCATTGCTGAACATTAACACATAACTGTAACTGTTGTTGTTGTCATTATCGACTTTATTCCATTGCAATTTTAATTCAGTTTCTGTCCGTTTAACCACTGAAATGTCCTCAACATTAGAGGGAGCTGAGAAAAAAAGACAAAGATTTTAATGTGGAATTAATGCCATTAACAGTTTTTATTGGAGCTGCATGAATTGCTGGGAGGTTGTAATTTTGTAGGCCAACACGGAAGTTCTATCGAATGAAGCCTATCAATTGTTCCCATAGACTTTTGGAGAACCACAAAAAAATAAGGTCATACACATTTTGTCTGTCAGGATAATCTTTACAAATCAAACCAACATTTGTTATTTTTGAAGCCCATTACAATAAAGGTTTTTTAATTAGGAGTGTTCATTGGTAAGTAAATATTCTGTAAATGAAATGTGTGTCACTATTGCAGTATTCGCGAGACTTTATTCATGATGACATCTAACATCCCTGATATTCACTGTTTTCACTGTTGTGCGTTTCATGTCTTGTTTAATGTATATCGTGTGTTAAAACTCCTCTTAACCTTAAATATATACGTATATATGGTTTATATATATATGCTTCCTGTTCAAAAATATGATTTAAACACAAAGTTCATTTAGTATATAGATGATAGTTTGATATGAAACGTGTCAGTCACTCACCGGTCACATTGGTGAAGTTATATCCGCTGCTTCTCACATTATCAAACTCAGTATAAAGTGTAAATGAGTATTTAGTACCAGGAGACAGAAAAGAGATGATGTGTGTCACTACAGGATTATTGTCCGGTGATGGGATATCAGTCTCTGTGCCATTGCTGAACATTAACACATAACTGTAACTGTTGTTGTTGTCATTATTGACTTTATTCCATTCCAATGTTAATTCAGTTTCTGTCCGGTTAACCACTGAAATGTCCTCAACATTAGAGGGAGCTGAGAAAAAAAGACAAAGATTTTAATCATTCATGTCATTTACATAAAACATGATTATATAAAGAGGCTCCGTAAATATCCCAAATTCTATTTTGGGGCTTTAACCAAAAATCTGACAATTGACTTTGTGGTGAAGGAATCAGGAGAGCTAAATGCTTATTTCCTATCTGGGGTTTAAAAACTAAAAATGAAATCATATGCTGGACTTTACAGGAATGAACCAGCTTCACAACTATATATACATTACAGAGGATATCAGCAGCTGTTGAGGCCTTTAAAATAATATATAAGAGGAAGTGTTCTGATTAATCAACAGCTCAGTCTTTATTTACTGCCCAGCACTATTAAACACTATAAAGAGCATTTCTAAAATATACAATTGAAAAGGAGATGAATAGGCTTGATGTCTGTATTTCATGTCTTGTTTAATGTATATCGTGTGTTAAAACTCCTCTTAATCTTAAATCATATATACGTATATATGCTTTAACACATTCTCCTTTGTCAAAATTAAACGTTTAGCTTTAAATGATACACAAAATATATATGTGATTTGAACAAAGTTTATTTAGTATATAGATGATAGTTTGAATTGAAATGTGTCAGTCACTCACCGGTCACATTGGTGAAGTTATATCCGCTGCTTCTCACATTATTAAACTCCGTATAAAGTGTAAATGAGTATTTAGTACCAGGAGACAGAAAAGAGATGATGTGTGTCACTACAGGATTATTGTCCGGTGATGGGATATTAGTCTCTGTGCCATTGCTGAACATTAACACATAACTGTAACTGTTGTTATTATCGACTTTATTCCATTCCAATGTTAATTCAGTTTCTGTCCGGTTAACCACTTCAACGTCAACAACATCTTGTGGTTTCTGTCCCTGAGAGAAGAAATGTAACAATAAAATAATTATATACAGTATATGCAGCAGAAGAGAAAATTTAATCTGATTTAATGGAATCCATCCTTGACCTGGAAAGATTGATTATTTAGATAAACTCAAAAAATTAATTTGTTAGATTAGTAAAGAAGAACCATTTTTGATTCCCCAAAAGTTAAAGGTTCTTTAAAGAAATCCCTTTCTAAGTACTGTCAAAACCGTAAGAACATTTGATAAATATTATTTGCTTTGTTTATTGAAGACTAGAAAAAGGCCATGAGAAATGTTATGTCCCATGTACATGTTTAAAGGGTTACAGAAATGCACACGATGACATGACAAAAACATATCGTATAATATATCTTCCATCAAGTGTACCGACAGCTAAAGGCCGGGGTTTGAAGTCAATGATTTTAAAAGAATGAATGTGTTTTTGATGAAGTAGAAACAGGGCTTTTCTCATTACAATCTAATCTTCATACAGTCTTCACCTATAGAAGAAGGATTGTCTTTGTATGTATTAAAAAGACTCGCATGAAATGAATGAAAATAGTTTTTGTTGACACAACAAACAAAGAAATACCACATGACATGCACAATACACATTCAAACGCACAAACCTGAATCGCAACAATACAAAGAACCCAAAAAGAAACCAGTGCGTGCTTAATGTGAACAGTTTTTAGTTCTTCAAAGGAATTTATTTCTGTGGAATAGTGAAAAGTAAATGAGAAGTACATTATTAGATATGAGAACAGAAATTTTGTCCGACACCTTGCCTTGATGATACTATATAAAAGTTTTTCAAGGTTATAAAGATAATAAAGGTTTATGAGTGGACAGGAAAAAAAGATTTGTTGGAAGAACTAGATTTAATCCCACGATATAGTGTGTAAAGTTTAAAGAATGATTTACGGACCCTGAAGCCATAAATGCAAATGCTTTATGTAATATGTACGTCTATATCCTACTGTTAGATACATATTGATGATAACAGATTCATAATTCATGGCTCTCACTTATCTCGAGGACTTTGGACTGTGATTGTATTGCAGGTATAAAACATTACATCCATAAATTAAAGATGAATCTTTAGAACGTTGAAGGAAAGAATAATTTTTGCTCACATTATATTATCAGAATAATTTTTATAGACTGGAAGGTATTTGGATAATGAGATTACATTTCAAGTTATAATGCACTTCTGTGCTTTATTCTGAGATTCTTTCCCTTTAGGTTGGTTTTTAAGATTCCGTGTCTTATAATGTGAATTATTCTATGGACAAGAATACACGGAAGAGTTTAAAGTGAATGGAGTGAAAACGACTTACCATTACAGGAACCACACACAACAAAACTAAAAGCAACAGTTGTCCCATTCTAAAAGCGGTCCGTGGTAAGAGCAAACAACAGAATTCACCATTCATCTCTTTAATCCAAAAGTCATTCTTATTCTTAAGACAAAGTTGTGTGAAGTGTTCTTCAACATGACAGCTGTCATCTATTTCAGCTTCTCAAACTCTCAGTTTCTGACATGTCTCTCCCATTTCTGTCTCTCCTTCCTCTCTGTTCTGTGTCTGTTGACTGATAATGACCTTTTTATGACTACTTCTCCTTTTGCTCTTGACTGGAAGACTATGTACATCAACCTTTGTACGGCCTAAAACCGATGTTCTTCCTTGTTTTAATCTCCTCCCATTTACTCTTTTCCATTTATTCTATTTCCATTTTACAACTCAGCCTCTCATTTGTGTTTTGTCTTGCATCTCGCCTTATCGCTTCATAACTCACCCGTGTATAGTTTTAAACATATTAATATTGTAAACATATTAACATTTATTGTTTCCATGAATTGCGTGTTTTATTATATTTTGTGTTTTTTGTGTTAGCTTAGGAGATCTTTTTATTAATATGTAAAAACAGAAAACACATGACAATACAAATGATTAAACACTTGTTTCCTCAGGATTTATTCTGCATAAAGAGTAAAGGTGAGTCATATAGTCATTGAGTTGTGTTGGGTGTGTTACATGTCTAATTCCATACACATGAGTCAATACAAAAAGTGTAAGACGGAAGAACTGAAATATTTAAGACAGTGTGGGCTGAGCTATGACTTCACATATAAACAGCTTTATTAGTTTAGATCTAATGAGATGTGGAGGAGGGTTTTTTTTTCATTACCAGCTGACACGGGAGAAGCTGGCTCAGCAGTAATGTAAGCAGTCCTTCTTCATCGTGTCTGTGTTCCTGTCTTGAGCCTTTAGTTATTGCAGTCATAAACAACAATGGCATTATGGATTTGTTGATTTAAAATTGGGCTGTCAAAAAACTTTAGACGTCACTGGCCCATACCATACTAAACTAAACTATACTAAACTATACTATACTACAATATACTATATTATACCAAACTAAACTATACCATACCATATCATATCATACCATACCATACCATATCATACCCTACCCTACCCTACCCTACCCTACCATAGCATACCATATCATACCATATCATATCATATCATATCATATCATATCATACCATACCATACCATACCATACCATACCATACCATATCATATCATATCATATCATATCATATCATATCATATCATACCATACCCTACCATATCATACCATATCATATCATATCATATCATATCATATCATATCATATCATATCATATCATACCATACCCTACCATATCATACCATATCATATCATATCATACCATATCATATCATATCATATCATATCATACCATACCCTACCATATCATACCATACCATATCATACCATACATACCATACCATACCATACCATACCATACCATACCATACCATACCATACCATACCATATCATATCATATCATATCATATCATATCATATCATATCATACCATACCCTACCATATCATACCATATCATATCATATCATACCATATCATATCATATCATATCATATCATATCATATCATATCATATCATATCATATCATATCATATCATATCATATCATATCATATCATATCATATCATATCATACCATATCATACCATATCTGTTATAAATGAGACAGAAATACTAATAATACACAACAAATAAAGCAGGGGTTTACAAGGATCGCTTTAATAACAATTTAACAAATATTAATTACTTTTTTAATTTTCATGTTCTCGTTTGTGAGTGATAATGTCAAAAAACTTCAGAACTAAACTATAAAGTATTGAATTCTGACATCTCATTTCTTTATGGAAAAATACATGTTTGTACATAAATATTAGTCTGTGATTTTGTATATCAATATAATATACTAGACTATAAACTAGTTTATAAATATATATTATTTTACAGTAATACCTCATCCCTGATCGACAAGCAGTTTATAAGTTGAATAATGAATATTGTATCTGGTGTTATTGATAAACAGTTTATAAGTTTATTAATGAATATTGTATCTGGTGTTATTGATAAACAGTTTATAAGTTTATTAATGAATATTGTATCTGGTGTTATTGATAAGCAGTTTATAAGTTTATTAATGAATATTGTATCTGGTGTTATTGATAAGCAGTTTATAAGTTGAATATTGTATCTGGTGTTATTGATAAACAGTTTATAAGTTTATTAATGAATATTGTATCTGGTGTTATTGATAAACAGTTTATAAGTTGAATAATGAATATTGTATCTGGTGTTATTGATAAACAGTTTATAAGTTTAATAATGAATATTGTATCTGGTGTTATTGATAAACAGTTTATAAGTTTATTAATGAATATTGTATCTGGTGTTATTGATAAGCAGTTTATAAGTTTATTAATGAATATTGTATCTGGTGTTATTGATAAGCAGTTTATAAGTTTAATAATGAATATTGTATCTGGTGTTATTGATAAGCAGTTTATAAGTTTAATAATGAATATTGTATCTGGTGTTATTGATAAGCAGTTTATAAGTTTAATAATGAATATTGTATCTGGTGTTATTGATAAACAGTTTATAAGTTTAATAATGAATATTGTTCAGGTGTTATTGATAAACAGTTTATAAGTTTAATAATGAATATTGTATCTGGTGTTATTGATAAACAGTTTATAAGTTTATTAATGAATATTGTATCTGGTGTTATTGATAAACAGTTTATAAGTTTAATAATGAATATTGTATCTGGTGTTATTGATAAGCAGTTTATAAGTTTATTAATGAATATTGTATCTGGTGTTATTGATAAACAGTTTATAAGTTTAATAATGAATATTGTATCTGGTGTTATTGATAAACAGTTTATAAGTTTAATAATGAATATTGTATCTGGTGTTATTGATAAGCAGTTTATAAGTTTAATAATGAATATTGTATCTGGTGTTATTGATAAGCAGTTTATAAGTTTAATAATGAATATTGTATCTGGTGTTATTGATAAACAGTTTATAAGTTTAATAATGAATATTGTTCAGGTGTTATTGATAAACAGTTTATAAGTTTAATAATGAATATTGTTCAGGTGTTATTGATAAACAGTTTATAAGTTTATTAATGAATATTGTATCTGGTGTTATTGATAAACAGTTTATAAGTTTAATAATGAATATTGTATCT
>JAWHQN010000154.1:2785879-2873379 GCA_033220385.1 Triplophysa yarkandensis | reverse complement strand
TCACATCCCGAGTCAACCACGACGGGCTCGGGATTAAAGACGGACATGCAGCCTCTCCACGCTCCAGCAGCCTGAAATCCATAACCGGATTGGAAGTGTTGCGCCATTAGAGTTAAACCGGCATCAAAGGCCCGAAGCTGGAGAGAGACAACATGCTCACTGTCCAAACCCGCTTAATCGAGACCCTGACAGAAAACACAGAGGGGACGCTGGGGTAGATAGAGGGTCCAGTTGGTTCAGGTATTGGATGGAGTGAGACGCTTTCAGCCACTTAAACCCAAAGCTTAAATGCCGAACACATTTGCAAAGGATTGTGGGGAATCCGGATGAATGTTGGGGAGAGGATTGCCTGATGCATGCCCCCCCTTCTGTAGAGTAAATTCACTAAAATGGACAATGGATATAGAGGCAAATATATCAATCATATCAACAATAACAAAAATCCACAATAATTTAAATTGATTTTAAAAAGTCTGTTTGTTTAACATTAATATTCTTTCAGTCCTATACAATTGTTTACATTTTTTATTTACTTTAGAAAAATTAATTTTAAATAACATAACATTACTTTTTAAAACACAATGTAAAGATACGACAACGTTTTTGGCTGGACCTTTACAGAAAAAACCTGATGACATATGGAAAAAGATGACATATGGAGACTTTTAAATATTATTTGACTTTTTTGCAAAGCTCTGTAAAAAATATGATAACATTTTCAATAGGACATGGATAGAAACACAGGACAAATGACTATTGTTTTTTACAGTTTGATTAAATACCCTTACATTTTCAATTTACAAAAGGAAATTTGTATCTTTCTTATGGAAAGAAATTATCTCCAATTTGATTTTACACTTTTCTGAAATGTTTTTGTGTTTTGGTTATATATATATATATATAATATATAATATATATATATATATATATATATATGTATGTATAAATTCTATTTTTTTATTTACTTGTGTTATATATGCATTACAAGCACAGTTTTGTAGTTCTATGTGAAAGTTTCTGAACTGTCAGAGAATGTGTGTTATCCCAGGATGTTTCTCTGTAACCTTTGCATCCGGTCCTGTTATCATTCAGAGGTGAACACCAGAAACAGTGGGTGATGTTAATAAATTAACAGAGTAATATGTGGGATGTTACCGACAGCTCGTCTGCGATGAAATGTTTACAGGAGTGCTGATGTACGACGACACTAATTTGAATAAAAATGAATTTATCGCCGCTGTCTCATTTGCAGGAAATTTTCACATCTCTCACACGCATCTGGCACGGTGTGAATCCGCATGTCTATGCGCACACACAGAAAAGCATGTGTTGGTATACAAAAACATACCAAAATACACAAAAGGAAGGGGAGGGGGTTAGGATTGGGGGAAGCTATACGTCCCACCTCATTGATCTAGCTGAAGGACAGATGTGGCGTCAACCTCGCTTGTTTAATTAACCCAAGCCGAAGGTGCAGATTAAAATTCAGACACTACACTGCACGAAAATGTATTTACACTTGACAAATTAGCAAGTGGCCAACATTAAAAATGTGTTAGGAAAGAAGATTTAGAAAAGAGTTCGCAAGAATTGTTTGGAGTATTTCATGACTTGCAGACGTGAATTAACACTTGAGTTTAGCAAACATCATAAGATTTCTCAAGAGGATAATTTGATTATCACAGATGTTTGACAAGATCCATCACAAAAGAAAATAAATTTATCGTGATTAACATTAAAGAGAGGACTGAAGAGGCCAAACAAAGAGTACAACATAAAAAAGGTTTACAACTTTTTAAAACCCAAAACATTCTGATTTAATTACTTTAAATGATCTAAATTACTTAACGTTGTTGGAAACCTGCATACAATTCTATGTTTGGAAGAATGTTAGAGATTTTTGGGGCACCCTTGGTTATCACAGAAAAAAATGGTATCATTTTAGTTCAGTTTAAAATTAAAGAAGGAATTCAGTTCTATAACACATTTCACAACCGTTTCTATTTTTTAACTGTGGAAGTTTACAGTGCACCAAAAACTTCACTTGGTAACATTCTTCTTAATATCTCCATATTTTTTCTTGAGAGTTATGCATAATGTTTTTTTAATTGCAATTTCCCTTTAATACAAAAGTTAAGATCAATTTAAAAAGTATTTCTTATGTGGAATCCAGATCAACTTTTTCAATTCACTATTTAAAAAAAGAAAAAATAATTAATAATACACAAACTAGGATGATTTTGCTAGATTGACTTTTGTAACCCGGCATGTTTTTCATTTTGTCGGGACACCAATAAATAAAAATGGTCATTCAAACACATAATTTTACATTCATAGCTTTTTAAATCACTCTCACAGTTAACAAACACTGCACCCGGCTCGAAAAAATGGTCTGATAAATTGCAAAACATCCAAACTAATGAAAACAGGACATGAATGCCAGAATGGAAGGTGAGCATTTTTGTCATATGAAATTAAATGTAAGGTTGCGTTCAGCAAATGGAAACAGAAACCATATTGGATTCATTTGTTCCGACAAATTGGTAATTTGAAGAGAAAAAAAAATGAGATTGCATTTCAGGCTTTTAATCAGAGAGGCATTAGTTAATTTATCAAGCACTGTATAATTTGTCTTTGAGTGTTCTTGCATTTCTGGCAGTAATAGCAAATCCAGTCGGGCTCTCTTGGGTCGTTCTCAGCTAATTAATGTGTGTCTGAATCCTATTGCATTATCACAATTCAACCTGCACTACACAACACCGAAATAACAATGCAGAAAACACATGAATGCACACACATTAAAGCTGAAACTTCCCAATGAATCTACCAAACTAGTTCAACGTGTATTTAAAAACACTTATTAAACCCCGAGGAATGCTTTATTACTTACACGTTGCTCTTTAATAGCTCAGGACATTTGATAAAGTTCTTATTTATTTAACTTATAGTTTGTTTTAATAAAACATAATAAGAGTAACCACTGGAACTGTATATGTTGAATCCATGATGGTGTAAATAAATGTAGATTGTAGAGGACAAATAAAATAATAAATGGATAAAATAATCTTTAGTGTAAGTTTGTTTAGAATGTTTGAGATTGTTTTGATCTTCAATAATATTGACTAGTTTGACACATTGTTGAGATCTCGTCTTAAACTCTGATGGAGACATTTGCGATATTTCTGAAACACGGTTGTGGGAAAATTTTCATTTGTTCTCCATTTAAACTCACTTATGTTTAGAAGAAATAATTGAGATATTAAATTGATCGTTCGCCCATTTAAGAAAATTACGCCATCATTTACTAACCTATCTTTGACATGTAAGACTTATGACTTTCTTCAGCAGATTACAGAAGATATTTTGAAGAAAGTTAACAGAAAAGGGTACTTATTATGTTACTTCTAAAGTCACAAAACCAATGCAAGGTATAGAGTCAATCAACAACATACTTCAAAATATCTTCTTTTGTAAGTAAGTCATACAGATTTAAAATGACAAAAGTGTGAGTAAATCACAAAATTTCTGGGTGAACTCTTACAAAATGTTATTTGTGTTTTTTCTTTCTTTTGGGAATATTTACATTTAAGTGAGCAGAACCCTTACTCGCTTTCGATAACAACCACTGTGGGTCTTCGTTAATTTAAAATTAAACATAATCTTGTTATAAAAACTTGTTCCGAGCTTTGGGCATTCTTAAGTTCCAGCAAGATGTTTGGGTCAGAAGCGATGCAATTAATCTGGACTTAAGAAACAACAGTTTGTATTTGTACATTCAGAATTGATCACAGCATCGATTAACCCGTCAGCCTCGGTTCACTGGAGAACGTTAAAACAATTCGAAGCCGCATGTTTGCTTTCTACTGGATCTGATTGGTTCGTTGAGGGCCTCTCAGGAGTCTGATGAATATTCAAGGTCCGAGCAGCTTAAAGAGCAACCAATAGATGCCAAGAAAGCACAAACTCAGTGAGAGAGACTTTATCAGATGCATTTATCACCAGCACATGTAGAAGGTCAGTGTCTGTAGTCGTAGAGTTCTCTGAGCGCCCTCGGTCTCATAAATTATAGTCTGAGACTTTGAGCAACTCTAGGTCAAATATTGACAATTTATCATGCTTCTCCGGCAATGCTATTTAAAGTCCATTCTGAAAGAATGTGTGTCAGAATCAGGACATTTTTAGCATACAATTAACTATTACGTGACCTTTTTCTGCAAAGTAGCACAGCCTAATTGTGAAGCATAAACTGGCCGTGCCAGCCAAAGAGTGAGAGAGAGAGAGAGACCAGAGAGAGACCAGAGAGAGAGAGAGAGAGAGAGAGAGAGAGAGAGAGACCAGAGAGACCAGAGAGACCAGAGAGACCAGAGAGAGAGTGAGATAGAGAGAGAGAGAGAGAGACCAGAGAGACCAGAGAGACCAGAGAGACCAGAGAGAGAGTGAGATAGAGAGAGAGAGAGAGAGAGAGACCAGAGAGAGAGAGAGAGAGAGAGAGAGAGAGAGAGACCAGAGAGAGAGAGACCAGAGAGAGAGAGACCAGAGAGAGACCATAGAGAGAGAGAGAGACCAGAGAGAGAGAGACCAGAGAGAGAGAGACCAGAGAGAGAGACCAGAGAGAGAGAGAGAGAGAGAGAGACCAGAGAGAGAGACCAGAGAGAGAGAGACCCAGAGAGAGAGAGAGAGAGAGAGAGGCATTAGATGAATGGCCGTGCCACCCATCTGTGGGCAGAAAGTGATGAGGCGAAACTTGGCGAAGATGTGACGGTTGTCCGCTTGGTTTTGGCTTTTCTTGTCAATGGTGATTTTGTTCACCTGAATCATGCATCACATGTCTCAGAACCTCAAATCTGCTAATCTTAAAGAAGAGTATTTTCTTTGAACATACAATTTGAGAAGCATTTTTGTGTTTAGTCATATTACAGATTAAAACTAACTGTTGTTCTAATAAAGACTTTAAAATGTGTGCAGTCTGTAAATGATTTGACTTAAAGTCACAAATCTGATGGAATAGTAAATGATATTGTGAAAGTGTTTGTTTCGTAAAATATATTTTAGATGATAATTAACAAACCATGAACTTCTTGTAAGTGTTAACAAAGTTGTAAGGAGAAGGTTAAAGGGTAAGCAGGATATGTGATGTTTCTGAAAGAGAATAAATTAATATAAGTAATATTGATTGATAATTTGAGTGCACTAAATTTCACATATGCCTTGTGTTTTGTTTAAACTTCAAGTTGACTTATGTAAAAACTGACAAAATCAAAGCACCAAACTCTTGCTGATTCCCCTTGAGAGCTTTGAATGATGCTTGACAATGGTAGCAAAATCCTAAAAGGAAATCTTCTTTCTTTTTGTCTGTTCAGCACACTTCCATACGGTCTGTCTGTCTTGAGCGAGTGAAAACAACAGGTGCTGATGCGTCTCTGGTGAATGTGGGCCTTTGAGAACTCATCTGGACGGGGAGAGATGATGAGAGAGCCCGAGTCTCTCACCGGACCTCTCTCACGCTTCATCATTTCAATCCAGAAGCTCTGGTGCTGCAGACTCATGCCAAATCTCTCAAAACATTCTCTGACTTGTTTTTTCTTCGTCACCACAGAACATGTGCTTTATTTAATATAAAAACAGCAACTTCTGCAAAACATAAAGACAATATTTAAACAATTGAAATAAAACATGAAGGAATGAATTATTCACAGAGATTGACGACTGATTTAATGATGACCTTATACATGGAAAAAAGGTTGAAAATACATTTATGTTATGTAATAAATGCAAGTTTAAAAACCTTTTTTAAAGATGTATTCCATGACTTTGCCTTTTTAATGCACTAATAAATTAAATTGCAAGTTACTTCATGCTGTCACGAAAATTGACCCTGAAAGCATACATTTTAATTATTGTTATACTAAGGTAAACATTTTAATTTTTAACATTGATTTTTTAATGCACCTCATTTTAAACCACCAAAGTATGACCTCATCTTTTAACTGTTGCAAAATCTATTTTTTAAATAAATATTTTCATTAATTCATAAAATTAAATTTTTGCAACTATTTTAGAGTATAAAGTATAATGTTTAGTATACAGATAACATGTGGAACTTGTCCACAGGCCCAATGCCTAAAAATCAAAGCAAACAAACATTAAAATAAGTTTAAACATCACACTGCTGGATCTACAGGTTTTGGGACAGACTGCTGTGTGTCAACACCACTACATTAAACCGTCTGATCTGTGTCTCGACCCATCACGCGATGATGTGAACGTGACCGTCACAGCGGTGGGACTTTGGGGCCGTTTCCCGTCCCTCCTCCACCTCCCCGATGAATATCAGGACTCTCTCGCCTTTTCACGGCAATAATAGACCAGCCTGCCTTTGGGGAAAAGACTTTGTGAGTAGCAGATTATTTCTGCCTGTCTGTAAAAGAGCCTTGGTCTGTCTTTAGCTTCCAAAGGATGAAATCTTACTTGCAAAACTCCCGCGCTCGGGCCCTTAAGCAGTGGCGTGGATGGAGACGGTTTACTGTTTACAGGTGGTCCCCGTGTTTAGAGGTGACAGAACCAAACCCCTACGGCCCTTCATCGCCACCGTCATCCTCAACTCCCAAATTGTCCTGGAAAGATGGGACGAGCTGAATGCGTCTCAGGCTGTTTTGTCCAACTGGCGTCGCAGATGGGATAATGACTTTTACAAACAGCATTCTGATGAGAGGTGGGGAAAAGGAACGGTATGTAAAATGCACAAAGACTTCGGCGAGCACATCGGGCCCTGCATCTGGAACAAACTAAAAAGATGTTTAATAATTTAGAAGCAAGCAGGCAGGCCTGCTGCAGCTGTTGTGTGCAGACGAGCATGAAAAGCAGAGATGTAGCAGCTGGCTCGTGCCTCTCCCCTGGTTTCGGTGTGGTGAGAAGATGCAGATTTGGGATTAGCCAATCCCTAATACTGCTGCCCATCTGCCACCAAGACCCCATGCTGACTTGCTGCAAAAGAGTGAGAGAGAGAGAGAGAGAGAGAGTGAGAGAGAGAGAGAGAGAGAGAGTGAGAGAGAGAGAGAGAGAGAGAGAGAGAGAGAGATGAGAGAGAGAGAGAGAGAGAGAGAGAGAGAGAGAGAGAGAGAGAGAGAGAGAGAGAGAGAGAGAATTTTAAACAAATTTTAATTAGTTTAATCCGATAGAAAGTGAGGTTTTAAAAAAAATTAAGTAGGAGAATACACAGTAAAAAAAATAATGAGGGGTTAGTTAATATCACAAAAATGTACTTATTTATAAGACATTAAAAAATATGATTTTTGTGGAAATCCTAAAATAATTTATTAAAAATCCAACATTGAATTTCCCCCAAATATTTTCTTATGTAATATATAAAAAAATTATATTTACTTAATATATATGTTTGAAATATAAAATACTTCTAAATTCTAAAAGAGTTTATGAGGTTTAGTTAATTTTTTACTTAGAAATATAAATTAAACAATATATTTGCTTTACTTTAAAACTATTCAATTTACTAATTATTAAGAGTTTGAAAAGTGTTTTTTGCGGTGTACTTGATAAAACTTTGTTTATAGTTGGAATTGATAAACTTTTTACTTAAATTGATAAGTCTTTCTTCTGTTTGCTGTTTAAAGTATTCAATTCACTTCACTTTTATTGTCACATCACCACGGCACATGTGCCCTGGTGAGTAAAATTCTTAGGAGCTTGCTCCAAAAACAATCGCAGTACAGGTAACATATAACATGTAACATATAGTACAGACTTTAACATAGGACAGTGTGCCATATGCACATACATATAATCAGTACACACAGTGTACTATTGGACAAACATTCAACAGTGTGTACATACATATATTAAGCACTAGACATTAAACACTACACACAGTGTGTACATACATATATTAAGCACTAGACATTAAACACTACACACAGTGTGTACATACATATATTAAGCACTAGACATTAAACACTAAACACAGTGTGCACGTTCTGCATAATGTAAACAAGTATGATGTATTTCTATGTAAAAAGATGACTCAGTTGATGCAAAAAACATCCAATTTAAATCTAAAATAAGTCTCTAACATACTTCATATGAATGAGTACTTTGTATACAGATGCAAAAAATACTAAAATGTTCAAAGAAATACATAGAAAATCAAAAATCATCCACTTAGTAAAGTAGTTAATCGGACAGTTAATCACAATATGGTACTATGTTGATTATCTCCACCAGCAATAAGATATTTGGTGATGTCTCATACCCTAAATATAACTGCAATACAATACATGCAATACAATCATGATAGACAAACATGATTTTTCACGACTCAAAAATGCAACCAAAAAACTAAAGAAAATAAATAACAGTAAATGTAAAAACATTATGGCTGAAACCAGTAAACAGATTAAACATGAAGAATGATGATACAGAGATTGTCAAAATAGAGGTATATCATAATGATATTTCCATATGGATCGATGTATTGTAGAAATGTATGCGATGCATTTATCCATATCAATATATTGTTATAGCTGTTAATTATTGCCTTGAGGTTGGTTTGTCATTGCACCCTAAAATAACTATAATGCTAATCCAACGAAACTGAAGAGCATCCATTCCTTCAAACAATAGTTAAACTTTTCACATTTCGCTTATAAAATTCATAAGTAAAAACGGCTCTTTGTGTTGCATTTAAATATTTATTTTATTTATCAAACAGTTCCTCTCTTACCTATACACCTATACCTCTCACTGCCTATACAAAACTCAACCGTTCTCCCTTAAACAGCCCAGTTCACCCCGTGTGGGTTCTGTTGACACGTGGCCACGGTCGGGGCACTGTAATACCGTTGCTCCAGGGCATGTTTTGCACTCCACACATTTTTCCGAATACAAAATGTCGCTGGCCACAAACAATGCTCAGGCCTAATTGGTCGAATTAACCAAGTCTTGTCTCTCGTCACCGTACTGATTAGCAAAGCTCAGCTGGGCTGGTCGGAGGGGAGAGTCTGTGGGATTTGTGATGGAGGGGGATAGGAAAGGGGGGCAGGTGAAGTCGCGTTTGCCCATGAAAGCGACGTGATCCTGGGTAAAGTCCCAGCTGGGCCTCTTGTCTCCGAGTGCCAGGAGGAGCGCTCTCACACACTGGATGGAGGGGGATTTGTTGCACTTTTGGGCCCTTTTCACATCGCCTCTGTTCTTTTCTACACACAACAGCTGATGGATGAAGCCAATGTGATGGGATCTAAGCACACGGAGAAAAATACAGTCATACACTTTAAGAATACTGGTTACAAATGTATTCCGATCATTTCTATGTTCGCACAAATCAAACAGTTTGACTTAAAAACAGAGACAGCAGCTCACAATGTCCAAGAGAAGACTTTTATAGTTCACTTAAATGTAAGTTCTGTCATTATTTACTCATACTTATGTCATTTTAAAACTATATGGCTTTCTTTTGCAGGCACCCTTTGGATTCATATAGAAGTGAATGAGTGCCACTGCTTATTGAGCAAAGACTTTTTTCATTATATCTTCTTTTGTGTTCTGCACAAATAAATGTTAGAAAATCATAATTCTACACATTCATACATTTTCATTGTTCATAATTCAAGTAGACCTAAAAAATAATATATGGATAAATGTTAAAGTAAAGAAATGTAATAATATTAATTGAATTTGACTTAGTTTTGCATGGATCATTTAAATTCTAAAAAAATTATAACTTATTGATGTTAATGATGTTTTGTTAATCATGTAACATAATGTTTAGAAATGTAATTTTAGACATGCTACCGTTGAATATTTTGTTGTATGTTGAATAATTTTACATTTTAAGTTATGTGAATTTACAAAACATTTATGGATTTTGATTAAGTTACGTTGATCCATTTTTGGAGATTTCCAGTTTTGCAGATTTCGAAAGATTTACAGTGACCTTTATGCGACACTAAATTTAAGATCTTAACATTCGTTTTGTCATTAAAGTAAGAAGAATTTAAAGTATGTACCTCAGTCCCAAAAACTGCAAAAATGTACCAAATTATAAATGATACAGTGTGCATGACACTTTATAATGCCAATTCTTTCAAAGTCTTCCAAGGCCAATACATGAACTTTAAACCACATGAAACTGATCTGCGGGATTCGAATCTTAACCTAAGTTTTTTGTCGATCAGTAGGTGTATTTTGGGAAGGCTTTTAACCCCGCCACCCTCCGGGGAGATATTAAAAATGAGTGTCTAGTATTGGGTAGAAGATTAAACCTCGGGTCCAACAGAAAGAAGAATAGAGAACAAACCTTTCCTTCTATAATTTTTCCCAAGTGACTTTACCGAGGGAATATGTGTTCAAGGTTGTGGGACAAGGTCCTGATAGTGACAAAGCACAGTGAGGGGAGTTTATTCTCCTCAATATGGTCTGTGATCTCTGAGGAGATTCCCCAGCTGTCCAACAGCAAGCCGTTGACTCCTTTACCTGAATCCCATACTGCATGCCGAAGATCAATCTCCAAATCTCTCTCTCTTTTATACCGCGACTGGGACAGTCGCGTACACATTAGGTATTTCCTCTCCATCCGGATCCCATAAGACCACAAACAACAAACTCCCAGCGTCGTTCAGACCGGGTACAGTAAGATATTCCAGCTGTACCCCGGTGCCGGTAGTTAAATCTTCACTCGCCCTGAGCCATACGACTACCACGTGCATGACGCTCATGATGTACTTTCTCACCATTAAAACACACGCTTAAGTTTCAGACCGCTGTCATTAATTATATTTCACTTAATTCCCAAGACTTCCTTCCATTCTCCTTCATTTTTACTTTTCCCCTAACCCGTCTTGTGTTTTGGGAGAGTCCAATGCTGCCCTACTTAGCTTTCCTTTGTCTTGCGAGTGGTCTTCAATTGTGAGGCATCAATGCTGATCATTCGGCCATGGTTTTTTGTTTTAACATGGGGAATGATTCGTCAATGGGAAGAAAAAGAGGAATAAAAAAGTCTTTATATTCCCTGTAGAGCAGTTGGATGTTTGTGATCATGGTTCTCTCTGGAGATGTGGTAGGACACGATGGGCTTCTGATCGGATCTGCTTCTCTGAGGTTTTACCTGCCAATAAATGCAAAAAGTGATTCTCATTGCTTCATATATGTTCAAAACTTTTGTTTTTTACAACCGCAATGCAAAAACAGCTTTATTTTTGAATGTTAGGTTAGAGGCATTACTTTATATATGACTGTATCAAAGTATTTTTGGGTTATATAGATTGAAACTTCTAAAATGTTTCTGTTTATTGAAATTAAAATTATTGGAAGCGACGTTTAAAGCACTGAGATTATAATATGAAAAAAACGAAAGTAAACAATAGAATACAGAATCAAAAATGAACAAATAAAATCATGTAAAAGCATGTTACAAGACGACCAAAATCTAAAATCATAGCTCATTTCAAAGATAAAAAAGTAAATAATATAAAACTTTAAATGAGTGGATAATAATTATTTTATAATCCTAATGCTTGATGTGTAACCAGTGGCCAAACTTTTGAAATTTGCAAAGTTTCCCCCTCAACTGTTTAGTGAGATAAAGGTTGTATTATAAGATCTGGCAACCTTGCAGAAGAATTTGTAGCGGACCGTTTATAACAACAATTTTAAGAGCAAACAGAGTTTTTTTTCCACAAATATTTAAAAAGTAAGCCCACTATTTATCTTATTTAAAGATCAATCTAGTGCAAGGAACACTTCCTATGACCACATTTATTTTGTAAGTAAAATATAGAGACGTTTTATAGGACATATTCCGGTTTGTGTTTATTCATCGGTTTTGTTAAAATATAATACAAATTCATATTAATCAAATATAAATTGTATCAAATCAAATTACCGGTCTACTGGAAGTTACATTTTGGTCACTTGATAGACGCTTTGTATCATTCTGTAAATCGTTTTATTTTTCCAGCTTTTTTGAAACACAATACAAATGAATTCTAATCTGCTCTACTATAATGTATCGTTTTACTTCTCAACACATTGAACAGGAACCAAACGTATCTTGTACTTTATCATAACTTCATGATGACACTTCTCGGTGAAATGCAATATTAAAAATGTGGTTCTGTATCATTATTCCTGGAGGGCCATCTCACCTCTGTCTCTCTCCCACACACACACCTCTCATCCCCCGAAGCCTCTTGGTCTGACTAAAGTGACACGGGGGGCTGCAGCGTTGCCGCAGGATACACAGGGCTCAAGGTGAGGGGGCTGCAGCGTTGCCGCAGGATACACAGGGCTCAAGGTGACCAGCCGGTTCTTTCATCAGCACCACGGATCGATACGGATTCGAACAGAGAGCCCTTCCGCGTCCCCGAGGACCAGTCTGCAGCGTCCAGCTGGGGGCGAGCCCTGAGCCAGGCAGAAGAGAAGGGCTTATGCCAGAATCATACCTCCCTCCCTGACAGATACAGAGAGGATAATCAGACACAATCTGCCACTGAGTTTGATCAACCGTACATATCAACAACATCCCCATTAAGGCCAAAGGTCACACCCAAGAAAACTTCCTTTATGATTTCACCTTTCTTCACTTTCTCATCACAATAGCCAAGATATTTTTATGTCTGTCGTCCCACAAGGTACACTTCTATAAAAGACTTCCAGCTGCGCGCCACGATCGTGCGTTTCCAAACGCACATCCTAATTAGCATCTTCTCGCCATCTGAGCTAAAGATGTTGCCGTTAAGAGCAATGGAGTTTCCCTTAAATTGATCACTTGAGGAAATCGTGCCCCTCGCTCTCCTCCGTATCTGCCGTGCCCCAACGCCCCCCATATCCCACCCTTTCGCTTTCTGACTGCATACGAGGCAATTACGGGCGGCGACATCGTGCGACATGGCGTTCGGGTTGCAGCTGGACAGATATCTGAAACAAGTCAGTGTTTAATTAGGTTACACAGTCATTTCCTCCCCTGCAAATTAAAGCCCCAGAACCTCACACAATTAATCTGCGTCTGCAGGTCCCGCGCAGTTCCCCTGGAGAAGGCGCTTGGGTTCTTCAGATCTGACCCTCCGGGCCCTCTCTGCCACGGGGAGAAAAGCAATTATAAAAACAGCCCTCGCTCTAATCGGCACAAACTCCGGCACACACGCAGTTATTGATATTCCGGAAAAAGGGAAGTTCATTTTACTCCTTACTTTTAATTGCCAAAACAGTTTCATTATGCATTACGGCACCAAATACGGTCCTGACAACATAATACTCATGTGGAATACGGTTATGGCGTCTATTAAAGTTGGAGATGTTTTACCGAAATGGTTTTAATTCATCACATGCCGTGAAATGCGGAAACAGTAATTAAAATTGTCCTTCAAACGGTAAACACAAGCGTAGCATACTTTCAATACTCCCAGAGCACTTACGTTTACAACATACATGTGTCATTATGAACATACAGTACATGACATTAGAAACAATTATTGGTTATTTAAATGAACAATATTTTCTTATGTTACTTTTTTTCACGGGTAAGCACAACTGTAATTATTACTCATATAAGGTATTAATATGGTACTAAATTCATTATGTTTGACTTAAGCTCTTTGAAACATCTCATAAGACGTCAATTATTCCTTTGAGACGGATGAAATATTAAATACGCTGTAAATATAAACGTATGCTTATGTCTCATGTAAGATATTTCAAGTGTCTCCAGTGAAAAGATCTCAACAAAGATTGAAGATTTAAGATCTCAAATTGAACTCAAACATTTTCAGATTTGCTCTGAATCAAATTTTATCTTTACATTCTACATTCATTTAAACCTCCATACTCCTCATGCCTTTCAACAATTACATTCTCATTTGATTTCTTTTTAAATTTCTTTGACCACACATCTGGTCTCAATTCATATATCAGTAAAACACACCAGAAAACACCTTCCATTTTATTGAATTCAACAATTTCATTCTCACAATGTCCACATTAAATCAGTTAACACAGACATTATATTTTCGGATGTAGGCATTGCATCTGTGTTCACTGGACAGTGGACCTCACCGTACGGACCTTGACAAGGAAGGAATGTATTTTAGGATAAAAAGTTTTCTGTGTTGTGAAGTGCTAGTCAAGTACACGAATGAAGAACAAGGAAAAGCCATTTGACCACATGCCAGGCCCATGTCCCATTTTCGTGGATAATTTCCCCCAGAGTGGAATTTAATTGCTGCTTGAGTGCCCTCAATCTTTAAACATTTTCCATCATTCTCTGCATCATTTATTTTTCAGGATGACAAAGGAAGGGCTAAAAAAGGCAGGCAAACAGAAAATACCTTGAACGATCCTCATTCGTTCTAGCACACTAAAACCGGGCTTAGGGCAGAAGATTTGCATTCTCCTCAGAAGCTGACTTTGCAAGTGTGTTTGTCTACAAAGCAGTTTAAAATGAAGCTATACATGATTCATGCGTGCTTTAAAGCGGCTCGTCTCTCACGTTACTCTAGGCTAATTATTTGAAGCTGACTTGGCCAGGAACGACAGGTTGTCTGAAGGAAAACATGCGAGAGTGGGTGAGAATGCTAAATATGAACAGGGAGAAAGACTGAAAGTTTTAAGAAATGCAAGGTATTGTTCTACAGAAAAAGATGCCTATGAACCCTTTCATGACAGAAGCCTACAATTTTTTCTCTTTGTCAAATGATTCAGGCTTTGTATTAAAATGGGACAACATCTCTTTTGGAACACAAACAAGTTTTTGCAAACGCGTTGTGATTGAGCAAGTGTGATCATGGCGACCCAAGGTCGATTCGAGATTTGTTCGCCAAACCTGCTCCCCAATCTCTGGCCTACACTTCTCTGTCAGCTCTGTACTGTCATTCCAACAATAAAGATGGAATAGTTCCTGAAACTTACGTTTAAAAATTTATCTCTACATACATGTTTAAATAGAAAAAAATATAAAATTATACCCTTTTTTGGTGGGAAAATCTTCTGGCAATGATGACATCAGGGCATTTAGACGGCAGGACTTTTGTACCTTTATGAAAATATATGAAAACATATTTCTATAGATGATAACTCATTTGCGAAACAGATAACTTGTTTAAAAAACGTAAAAAATTTAAATCAGGTTTATCTATTTTTGTAAATAAACTCTTTGTCGAAACAATGAAAACTTTTCATTACTTCATTTATTTTTATTAATATTATCAATTATTATTTACTTTTATTTTGACGCTACATCCTGTGTTATAATGTTAATATGTGCTTGTCGATCTTTTAAAAAACGTTTCTTTTCATGTTTGTCATAAATTTTCCGATAATTTTTTAAAGAGAAGACACCATTTAACAGTCGTATTTAGATAGTTATACATAATATATGAAAATATATGAGGTCCTGAGTTTTGTCTGGATATTATTCTACAGCCTGTCCTCATCTGAATGGTATCTCATCTTCAGGTGTGTATCTAACAGACAGCTGACAATGGTTTGGGAATATCTGTCACTTGCCTCTATCAAAGCATCAGAATTTTATGTTGTGGCACTGGATGCTTGACTTTTCCCGCTCGTCACTTTGAATGTTTTCCTCCGACCACGTGGGACTCGTGTTGAAGATGAAGTCTGCTTTGAGACACAGACAACATCTGAACGGCAAGTGCTTGTCCTCACCCATCAAATTAAAAATGTATTCCCTCCCCTCCTCCCAACACGACACATGCCAACGTCCCAGAGAACCGAAAATAATAATACTTATAAATATATATGTTTGAGAGCGAGAAGACTTTTTCTCCACACTTATCAAGAAGAAAAATACATCAGTGATATGTCCTTTTCTTGTTTTGATGTTCCTTCACCTTTGTTCTTCAGTTGATAAGGTTATGTTTCAGTCTCGGCGCTCTGCCTTCAGTCCTCACATTTGTCTTTCGTTTTGATTTTGGTGACAGAACGGCGCGCTGTGGGCCTTGTTAGGGTACAGGGGATTCTAAGACTGGAGCTAAATATATTTTTGTTTTCATAATTAATTTAAAGTTTCCATGCAAGTTTGTCATGCATAAAGGAGAAGAAAGAGACAAAGTGATTCGGCTTCTTGAGCGTGAATACTTTGTTGGATGAATGCTGAATAATTTATGATTGGAAAAGACAATGACATTTTTTAGTCTATCAGTCCTTTTAAAGGAGCAAAACTGTGTGCATGTAAAGCAGAATTCTGTACCAAGTAAAAAAAAGTAATCAAAAGTTTTTTGATTCAACATAATCACCCATAAAGGTTTGACTAACTTTGCAACTTTATGATATCTTGTAACAACAAGAAACCATCCAAAGAACATTTCCATAGTGATGATTCGAGAGGTCGAGTTAGGAATGCACGTCCCGCAGGCTGTGGACAGATTAAGAAGTGATTGCTCACTTGGGAAAAAGACAAGGACACCAGACCTCCGACTTTGACTCCGCAGTGACAGGAGCTTGGGGACGTCAAACACCCATCAGCCACGTGTCCGCGCTTTGATTTAAGACTCTAGCTGAGAGCGAGTTTGGAGGCGTGATGGGGTTAACAGACTTTCACGTGATAAACATGAGGTTGAGACAGGAGGCAGAGCGAGAGCACCAAATGTCCATCACATAATTATCTCTGTTAGGAGTTTTATGCAAAGGTCCTGCCGGCCATAAACACATGACCTGTGCAGAAGAGACCCCGTGACCCTCTGAATGGAGAAAACCACTGAGCATCTATAATGCAAGCACCAAATGGTTACCTATGGCTACTAAAGTTATAGTTCACAAAAATAATAACTGACTCATTGTCTTGTCATTTTCAAACCAGTATAACTTTCTTTCTTCTACAGAAAAGAAGGTATTTTAATGAACGTTGGTAACCAAACAGCAATGGCACCCGATCACTTTAATGGGCACGAACCCAATGCAAGTAAATTGGCGACAGTTCCCAACATTTCTCAAATATCTTGTTTTGTGTTCAGTCAAAAGTAAGTCATACAGGTTGTAATGACAAAAAGGTGAGTAACCAATGACAGAATTTTACATTTTTGGGAGACTGTCCCTTTAACAAAGAGATTACCAACTATTACGAACTATTCCGTGACTATTCCGAAAGTCTCTACTCATATGGATGAGTACTTGCCAATGTTGCCAGACTAGTCAAAATGCGAAAATTACCCCATGTTTTTCCAAACCTGTTTTACTTTCTGTTTTTACCATAAACACAAAATAAGATATTTTGAAGAATGTCACTAACCAAACCACCTTGATTGTATGAATACAAAACATTAGGATGTCTCTTAATATATCTTCTTTTGTGCTCGTCTGAATAATAAGTCAGAAAGCGAGTTTGAACCACATGAGAGTAAATAATTCTTTTTTATTTTTGTGTAAGCTGAGACAAGAGAACGTGTCACCTGTAAGGTTAATCCAATATAAATGGCATCATCTGTGTCGATCCATCTAACGTTGTGTTTGAGATGTCACGACTGTGTTGTATCGAACGACCACGTACATCTCTAGCCCGTGTCCCCCCTCTATGCTCATTCTAGTCTAATTAATTTCCTCTTATTAGCTAAATATGCTTTTGAAGGGCCAGTCACTATGTTGTGACACTATTTGCCCAGTGGAGCACTAGTAATAAAGTGTACAAATTCACCAGATAATTGTGGGCTGATACTGGTGGTGCCCCTCAAGTGCGTACACTTGAACCCTTACAGCTCCGAGCCCTGCGATGTGTGTGTGTGTGTGTGTGTGTGTGTGTGTGTGTGTGTGTGTTTGTGTGTGTGTGTGTGTAGTGCGGGTTTAGAGCGATTGCATTATTCATCTGCACTGTCGAGTTTCAGGTTGGCGTTGGGGGAACATTGTACCCCTCGGTCTCGGTCTCAACTCAAGGAGAGAGGCAGAAAATTAACAGGCCAGACCTGTTCACGTGAACTAATAGCTGAAAGCCACTCTCAAAGACAGATAAATAGATATTTAAATTGCATTTACTTTGGAAATTCAACGGAGATAGTTTTCATTAGATGTGTAATCACTGAGCCGATGCAGAAGCCCTGCTTAAGATGAGAGAAATGAAAACCTGATTCGTACTTTGCTCTTAAGTCTAATAACATGTTGCTGTCATACTAATGTTACTATTAAAATGATAATTTAAGGTGACGGGTTTAACAAATAATCAAAGCTGGACAGACGGATAACATAAAAGCAGTCAATTAATAATAAAACACATATGGGGATTAACTTAAAAGTGAACCTGGAATATATCTGGAATATTTTTGGAGTGTTTTGTTATTGCTATTTTTGGATTAAAAGTTTCACTAACACTGTAAAGTAAAAGCATAAGTAAACATCAACTAATGAGAAACTATAGTTTTTTAGCATTTATTTGATCATTTATTTACTTTTATCAATATGTATTTTTGATAAAAACGAAAATGCCTCTAACGCTATGAAATTAATATTATAATGGCAAACAACAAACTATATCAAAATAACAATATTTGATATTTATCTAAATATTAAAACAAAGAAATGACGTATACATTTTACATTACAATTTTCCCAAAAGAAAGCATCATGATAGCAATACAAGCATTAGTTCACTGAAATATGAATTGATTTCTTTTTCAGCTTGACAATCTCTTTTTTTATATGTACCTTAAAGATCATGGATTTCTGCTAATGACATTTTTCAAAATATCTTATTTTAATGATGACCTAATTTTATTTTGAGTACAAAATTTCACTTTGCGTGACCACGTATATTTTGTATATTTGTTCTATTTACATATCTTAATATGTGTTTTCATCTGTCCTGAAACTTTGAGTTGTTCTTAACTGAACACAAAAGGTTTTTTAAGCGTATAGTGTTTTTCAGACACAGCAGGTGAAGACAATCTCTTTACACACAAGTCTTAAAGCTCCCAACAGCAGCTGTGATAGAGACACATACAATCTCTTCTCTCTATTGATTCATCCCTTGCCATTTTCCGAACAGGCCCCCTTGCAACCGTCACGGCCGGGCCGTGCTCCCCCACCCCGCGAGAGGGTGCGCCGTCCGTCTGCGAACTCTGCTGGAATAAAAATTTCATTGCCGTTCTCCTTCATACTTCAATAAAAGAAGAGACATGGACTTATCGGAGGTGGGAAAATTCCATCCAGCACAAAGCCTTGTCTGCTAGAATCATTCTTAGGGCCCATAAAAAGTGTGCATGTCAAACGCGCCCCAGGGACGGCCCTTCAGCTGAGGTGAGCTGCAGGTTTAGCAAACTGAATTGACTGGACACTGTCAGTTAATTAGCCATTTCAATACACCGTTTCCAAAGCTGGTTTTGCGAGGCGGACGCGACTATCCGAATATATTTCTTCCTTTCCAGCTTTACGGCCAGGCTCTATATCAAAAGCTTAAGAAGGGAATGCTGTCTTTAACCGGGATTGACAGAGGCTCGCTCCTCAAACGCATCACCAGAATTGGAGAATAGGTAAATTTGTCAGGAGACGAGGCCTGCCGGAGTCTGCTGTATATTTTTTCAGATAATAAGGCATTAAATAGATGTGAAGAGCTCAGAGAGGGATTTGGGCGGTTATTACGAAAGCGCGGCAGGCAGAAATCCCTGACAATACCCTGTTCAGACAGTTTTACATTGTTTCAACATACATTTATCATTTTTCTCCGTCCAAATGTGATCGCTCAGTGTGCTCTACGGTACATCATATATCGCATTATTACAGCAGGGCGAAGATTCTTGCGTCTGCTGAGGAATTGAGCTCATCACGCTGTCCCTGACGCTGTCTTTCTGCCTTCTGACAATTTAAACTAACAGTCTATAAATCTCAATGCTACTGTACACTCTACAGATATGCGAAAAAAATAATGCTGGAACAAGATTTTTACATGATATTATAAAAACGTCAGTAGTGAAAATCTGGTCATTGCAATGCAGGTAAGCCCCATAACAAACCATACCATACCCTACCATACCATACCATACCATACCATACCATACCATACCATACCATACCATACCATACCATACCATACCTATCGTGCAGAGCCAAACAACAAAACAAAACAAAACAAAACAAAACAAAACAAAACAAAACAAAACAAAACAAAACAAAACAAAACAAAACAAAACAAAACAAAACAAAACAAAACAACACATAACAAAACATAACAAAACAACACATAACAACACAAAACAACACAAAACAAAACAAAACAAAACAAAACAAAACAAAACAAAACAAAACAAAACAAAACAAAACAAAACAAAACAAAACAAAACAAAACAACACAACACAACACAACACAACACAACACAACACATCACATCACAAAACAAAACAAAACAAAACAAAACAAAACAAAACAAAACAAAACAAAACAAACACTAAACTAAACTAAACTAAACTAAACTAAACTACTTCAAACTTCAAAATGCAAAAAATTAATATATGTGTGCTGTATATTTACACTTCCGGTCAAAGTTTTACAACACTTGAGTGAGTCATCACCGTATATACATTTGCCTCCTACTTAATTTATGAAATTGGTTTCATAGACAAAATGTAATTGTGCAAATCCTAATGTGTTTCCATTACAAACTAAATAAAAATAAATGTCTTTGAAATTGGTAAGTTGACTAAATAATAAAAAAGAGCAGCCAATAAGAGCACCAAAGAGATGGGAAATACATCAAAACGAAATTTTGTGAAGCTGCTTCAAAAACGCAAAGGAAATATTTCTGCATATTGTAAGCAAAATGTGACTGAAGATGATCATTTGTCTAGACGTAACATCATATTTTGTAAGTGCGTAAACCTTTGACAAGTAGTATACATCCATTATTACTGATATGAACAGTAATAAAGGTATGGCATACAGAGCCAGAATAAAACCAGGTCGACAGAGGAAGACCTTGAAAAGTAAAACACATCTGTGACATCATCTAAAAGGGGAAATCTTTTCATAACACAAAGCTTGTGATTTTCTGTCAAACTAATGAATCAGACAGGAATCGTGTGTGAAAGTAAACAGAGTCAGTTGTGACTTCACGTTGTCTTTAATCTCTGTTTGTCTCCAACAAATGAGAAGCGTCCACCACGCTGACACAGCGTCTCTGTTCATTCATCTGCGCCTGTGACTCTCAACTGACAGAGATGGAAGCGTTCAATGACAGAAAGAACAATAGCAGAGTGACAGAGAGAAAACACAACACGCGGCCCTGTTTGGTAACACGTCACGGTTGCTTTGCACACATAGAGAAGGTTATGGTAATGCTTATCGTGGCTGGTGGGTTTGTGTTTGTTTACGTCTTAACAATAAACTGTGTGAACGTGTCACTTTCTGGCAGCAATGGTGTGTGTGTGTGTGTGTGTGTGTGTGTGTGTGTGTGTATGTGTGTGTGTGTGTGTGCAGTGGTTTTGGCTGATGGTGTTTCCTGCTGGAGGCTTCCACGACTCTTTGCATTGGCTTCTGAGGACTTTTTATGTTCTTATGGAAAATATCCCTTTGAAATCCCAGCGCTGCACATTTTAATCTCATTTGTGGGGGAGATGCGGAGACAGGCCTGGGGAGAGCACCGACGTTTCTCTTTCTTTAGCACTCTCCCTCTTTTTTTTTCTTAGCATAATTTCATTCGTCAGAAGAATCCCTAGGCTGGCATTGCCGGAGTGATTTAATTGATTTTAATCATCCACCTGAGAGAGGGAATTTGCGCCCTCTGTCCTGGAAGATAATGCCGACGTCTTAGAGGATATCTAAGTTCTCGCTAATGCCTTGCGATCTCCTGCCACTTTACGAAAGGGAACTTTCGGAAAGCGCAGCACTCATTTGCATAACTAATGGCTGTAATGTGTGACGTTTCTCCTTTCACTTTGCATGGTGTCAAAGCACTCTTGAGTTATTTTTTTGCTCTGTGAGAGTGAAATTCTGAGTAAATCAGGATAAGCTTCCTGTGGCTGCCTCACAAGCCAAACTTAAAAATATGAAAACGTATCAGTATTAGTATATGTTTATCTTCTGATCAATGGGTCACTGGGGCTTGTTGTCACATGGAGAACACAATTTTATGGGAGCAAGTTGTCATTCATTTTTCACATACAGTAATGCAATCCTCTGTCCGAAACAACATTTCTTATGTTTGGTGTTTCATGAATTTGTTTGGGGGTGTAATGTCAGGTTTCTATCGTGACAACTAATCCCATCAAGTGTAACATGCCTAGATAAGGTCATGTGTTCAATAATCGCTTTCTTTTATTTTTGCAAATTCACATTTATTTCTAAAGCATTTTCAAATAGGTATTTGGCAAGTATTAAAACGATTCCACGGAAAGAAAAAAAATCTTATTTAAAGTAAAGGAGAGGATGCATTGTTCAAAAATATGTTGATATGATTTACTTGTTCACTGGGTAGACTCTCTCTCTCTCTCTCTCTCTCTCTCTCTCTCTCTCTCTTGCTCTCCTCTTTTTTTTTATTATTTTCAATAAAAATCAAAGGTGATTTGAATCTATCTAGATAAATCTTGGTATCTTGTTATTTTCAAGAAGTAAGAATAGATTCATTAATAAGTTCCCCCCGAGCATTAAAAAGTTCTTATGATGCTAAATGTTTAAAATGTTAAAAATAAATTTCTCTTTCAGAAGAGACTGTAATGAGTCTGACCTCTCGCTTCCTCTCTATTTGCATGCCATTTTATGATCTTGGAAAGTTATTAATAATTTCTCAATGATTCCGATACATGAAATTAAAGATGATGTTTGTTTACATGTATAAATTATACATTTCTTTAAGATACTGTAAAATCTCATATTGGTATGCAGCTTTAAGTTACGAATGAACGCTTAAAGCAAATATAAATATTTTTAATTTTTAAATAATAAGTCATATAAAAACTGCACGGCCACATTTGATACAAATAAGAGATATGGAGATTTTGAGGTTTAAATGCATCATTTTCAGCATCAATAATCCCTAAAATAAATTCAGTTCTCCCAATCGCTTCAGGGGGAATGTAAGTAAAATGACGTGTTCCTCAGAAAGTTTATATTTCCTTTTTTCTCTCCCTTTAGAGTTCAGCTGCAATTTGTTTAGTGAAGAAGTCGAGAGGAAAAGCAAATGAAATGCAAAACCGCCCTGTAACAAGCCATTAGTTTCAAAATGGGATGGTGAATATTATAGCACACAAGAAGAGCAAAACATGCTAAAAAAACTGCCTGGGGATGGAATTTAAATACGTAGTTTACTAATATTTAATTTATTGGCTTCGCAAGGGAGCCGAGCGTTTAGCAGCCGCACTTTTAGATCAGAAACTGTGATTTATGTTTCTTCAGACTGACCACAAAGTATTCTGAATGCTCTGAAACCAAAATCAATGACACCTCGCGGAGAAAATACGCTGCTTTATAGCAACACTGACACATTGACATTCATGTTGTGTAATAGTGCTTGCCATAACCCATCCATTATAAAAGCCAAATCATGTCAAAATTAAAATATATCTTCAGCAAAGAGACAGCAGTAAGTCTGTAGTAAATTTGTAAATAATCAATGCCTCCGTATTCTGCAAAAAGAAACCAGTCTCTATTCTTACATAGAATCCTGACTTTTTACATCACAAGAGATCCCTAATAGATAAAGTCCTGTTTTACATTTCCTCCAATATCGGGTTTCACTCCGAAACACATAATGTTACCAAAAGTAATCTGTAATATGAAAAATCAAAAGCACTAATTTGCAAAGATTTAGTTTGAAGGCACAGCTTGTCCTGAGATCTTCATTGGTGTTTTTAAAAAGCCGGAGCTCACCTGGGTCAGATTTACCTTCTTTACAAGTTCACTTCTATGCTGATCTGTTCACTGAACATCAGGGCCCGCGGTTTCTCACTCAGCCCCCTAACCGGCTTTGCTTTAGATCTGTCAGAAACATCTATCTGGAGGAAACGTCTGAGATACACTAACTTTGCATTATACATCTGCAGTGGGAAAGAAGCGCACCTTCTCCCCCGAAGATCTCGGCCGGGTTCTCTCTCGCTTTCGGAAATCTTGCTACGTGTCGGTTGCTGTAAAACCAAATTAGCTTTGTAAATACTTTTTCTTTGCCTCTCATGAAAATCTGCTGGTGTGTTCCTCGCTGTGCTGAGCAAACAGCAAATGTTGCTTTGTTTTGATTTTCAGCCGAGAACTTAATTGCGAGAACACAAACGGCTGTTTGTAGGGAGGGCGTTTAATCTTTGAATTTAATGATTTGGGGAATGCGCCCCATGCAGAAGAATCATTTCATTGCCTCTCGAAGGATTTCCCTTTTTTGCTCTCCACCTCCTCTTACAAAAAGTGCAACGTTATGATACCAAGTTCGAGGTCATTCACGACATGAACTTTAATATTGTCTGTATAAATGTGTTTTTGTGACATTTCAGATTTGACAACATCTGTGTTTTGACACAGCACCCAACCGCAGAAGATCTTGATTCTGTTTGAAAGTCACCTCAGCCTTCCACACTCCAGTGCACTATAGGATATAAAAGCCTTTTTTACAGCCGACGGTATGCAGGAGAGACATGAACATGGTTTCATAAGGACTTCACCTGTGGTCTGATGTGAAATTCTCATCTCAGCTGCAGGGGATATGACATCAGCACAGAGGAGCGCCTGGGGAAAGAAGAGCGGTAGAGCTCAACGTGAGAATGTTTGAGAAGGGAATATATGTAAGACACACACACACACACACACACACACACACACACACACACACACACACACACACACACACACACACACACACACACACACACACACACACACACACACACACACACATGCTCAAACCGAGAAAACATGAATATAGATGCTGTGTCTCATAGCCGGGACTCTGGTGAAAATGTTAACATTGCAGGACATCCTGCAGCCATTAATGTTGGGTTTATCCAGTTATAAAAAATGTAAGAATCCAAAATTCCTTCAATTTGCCAACTTCGACATTAATCTGATACTTTTTAATGTAAAAGAAATATTAAAATTGACATTTAGCAACCTTCCAATAAAATGTGATGTCTCATTTTAAGCCACAGAAGTTAAAGGGGTCGCTCATTCAAAACTAAAAATGTTGTCATCATTAATTCACCCTCGCATTGTTCAAAACTGTGTATGCCTCTTTCTATTGCACAATTCAAAATAAAACATTTTGAGATATGTCTCTGTGGACTTTCATCTTTATGTCAAGATGAAAGTCACTGCCGTCCTATGTTGTTCAGTCACAAACAATCTTTAAAATATCTTACGTGTTCTGCACAAGAAAGAGTCATACAGGCTCGGAATGACACGAGGGCTTGAAAGAAAGAAGTGCCTACACCAGTGTTTAAAATGAAATTAAGGTCTTATCTATTTATCAGACAAACACACCAAAAGTTCTCCAAACCTTCTGACGGAGAAAAAGTCCCACAAGCGTATTAAACTGTGCTGCACCAGGCCTTGTTTAATTCAGCGAATTCAAATTCTGATCACTCTCGCTCTCTCCTATACAGCTACTCTTACAGAGCTTCATTAATCTTTGTTGAATACAATGACATACATCTTTAATGCGCTCGCCGTCAAGTCGAATTTCACTTAGAGCGCAGCAAAGTGAATGACAGCGAGCAATATTAATAAATTTAACATGGACTGTATAAATTTTTAACGGAACAAGAATGGGAGGCAGGCTCGTCTCTCCGCGCCCTCCCTCCCATCTTGTTTTCAAACCGATGGATTTTACGGCGTGCAGGACCGGCGCCCTTCCTCAAAGTTGAGACCCTCAGTATAAATAGATTTACATGTCATTAAAAAGTAAATTAGGAAAATGCCTTTCAAGTGAATACAAGTACATAAGCATAATCTCCATATTAAAGGAGTATCCTTTGAAAAGCCACAGAGGAATATGAGGAGTCAGGCGATATGTCATGCGCCTCTCGTCTACGTTCTCTACACCTTTAATTACGGAGGAGTTTTATTATGGATCCGGCGTTTCACCATCAAGGTGTCGGAACGGGCACCTATGAACAATTCTCACACGCGGAGGCCTAGACACAGAGAGTCGAAAAACGGAATTGGCGACAACTCCCTTCTACTAAATTCTTTGCGCTGGAATAATATTCAAATATTAAGATTAATTCCATCAAAGCTCATTGGAAAAAAGAAAAGGATCCAAAAATGACGATTAAGAATGCTTAAAAAAAAAAAGACAACTGTGATTTTTGGGTTTGGCGCCAGGTCCCGGCAGAGATAATTTGCTGTACGTTTAAACCCAACGAGAACTCTGCCTTTCTGTGTTAAATAAGAAAGTTACGCTTGATATGAAACATGTTTTCGCAGTAGCTTTAGCGATTATAGGAAATTATATGTAAAGCCGGAGTCCTGATCCGAAGTTAATTTATAATTGTGTAGAACTTATTAATTAGCCAATGTGTTATTAGAAGAGCGCGCTGCAAAGGATTTATTTTACGCACAACAGCACGGAGTAGAAACGCTTCCTCACTCCCTCTCCTTGTTGTGTTTCTTCGTTCTCTCAGGATGTTTTTATTTATTTATTTAGATAAAACCTTTCAAGAGGAACACAAGTTTGAACCCCTGCCAGGATAGGTGTTCGTTCAAAGTGCTTCTGTATGCTGTCACATCAAGCGTTGTCTGTTCTGTTTAATTGCATTGTTAGAATTAAATGCATGGTGTCTATTTACACACAGCACATCACTTAAAGACATAAAGGCATTGCTTTAGGATTTCATTTCTGTTTTATGGAGTTTGATGCCATCATGTAATCTGCGTGACCCAAATATCTGAAGTCTGTCTCACCCTCCAGTGAACACCACATTGAACACCCTGGAAATACCATATTGGATCCAATTTTCCATCGCAGGCTGGCTGCCAAACTAATTAATTTAGTGTGGAATGGGCAGTTAGCTCGCACTGCGTCGACAGCGGAGCACATAAATAAAGATCATGGCGCTAGCACGTATCCCGATGAGCAGATTGGACACATATGCACACTTACTGTCAATCAAAGTTACGTCCATGATGGGCTGCCTGTGTCTCTGCAATATGGCGCAGTTATCGGCTCATGTTGTAGAGGAAGAGGCAGATATCGCCTGACACGCATGAAAGCTTTGCTAAATAATACATTGATATATGATACATTAAAAATCTCATATTGTATTGTATGAATCATTGCCCTGTACTCATTATTAAGTCAAGCTAATACAATACAACTAAATGTGTTGCATCAATGTAAAGGAAAGCTTTATATCTAAGACATAAAACAGCAGACCAGTAACTACACATGTGAATGTAAGAGTAATTATTATTCAAAGTTTGATTTTCTATCCCCATCTCTGTTTGAAGCTTATAATTCTTGTTCTCTTATGTACATATTTTACATGAGTTGAAGTCGAATGATGTAACCTGCAAAATTGTACTTGACGGCTCACATCGTAAGTCATTATTATTAATTATTACTATTATTGTATGTGTTATTTAAGATCATTTTCTTTTGTTGACTTTTGACATAAAAGCCATTGTGTGCTTCAAAAACACTACAGACAAAACGCTCTCGTACAAGTTGGTTACTTTGCTAAAAATGTAATAATCTCCATCTATGAAACGATCCCTAATTTCTTTAATACTGTAAATAGTATTAAAATATATAATTGCAGTGTCCTCATCAACAACCAATAATAATTAATGCATCCATCCGGATTTCAAAAAAGATTTTGAACGTTGATTCTGGTCAATACGCGTATCTGTGTACTGTGGCTTAAATTATTGTGGAGTGGTCCGTATAACAGAAAAACACTTTGGATATGCTCAAAAGAAGCCTCATCTCAAAGGAAGCGCTTCCTCAAAGACATCGAGTATATCTGATATTCTTTTTAATGTCTGGATAGGCAGTAGTAACGCCACGGCCTACTGGTGACTCCACCATTAGCGAATGGCCTAGATTCGTACGACCCTGCCTGCCTCTCTCTCTCATATACTGATGTAACACATCTGCTTATTAAGAACTGCTGCAAATCTATAAAACGGCACATATTTGGGTCATTCCTGTTGAACCTTTTCAACTTTATAACCTTTATGAAATGTTTAAGGTATGGTTGTAATGCAAGCACACCAGACACGTATTTTGGTTGAACCAAACAGAACGAAATTAAATCCAGTCGTTGCTTATATTCCCTTAATGGATAGTTCACTCAAATCATCAATCATTCATCTTCTAGTTGTTTAAACTTCTTTATCTGGTTGAACACGTAGAAAGATATTTGGAAGAATGGGTGTATCCGAAAAGTTCTTGGACCCCATTGACTACCATTTTTGGCTACCACAAAAATTAAAAAGGGTCCAAATATACCCCAGAACTTTCTGTTGTCCAACATCCATAGAAGAAATAATAGAAAGTCATTTTTCAAATGATGGTGGTCAATAGGGTCCACGAACTGTTTGGTTGCAAGGTGCAAATATCTTTCTCTTAATATGTTAATTTATACAGGTTTAAAATTATTTAAAAGAGAGTTTCTTTACCATTTAAACCACTGATGTTGCTTACAGATGTTGTAAAATAAATTCTACAATAAATACAATAAATAATGCTACAGATGTTGTACAATAAATTTCCCAATAAATCAAGAAGATAAAAAATTAGAAACACTTTTTCTTAATATAAACCTTAATAATAAACATTAAAAATATTAACAAATATAAATGATTTAATTTAATACAATATAAAACATATATTGAGAATATAATCATGATTGCTCCCGAGGACTTTGCAAGGGTCACTTATAGTTTTTGATCACAGAAAATATCATCTTCTGACTTTGAACGCACCCACGACACGGGTTTGACATTTCACCAAAGACACACGGCTTACAGACTCTCCATCATGGCTAAAAACCAGGACAGCAGTCCGGTGTGTAGTCTACAGCCCTGAAGCCAAATGGCCCGGTCTCTGAAATGAGTTTCTGTTAGCATTAGCACATAGCGCTAAACCTGTGACCTTTCCAACCAAAGCCAAGTGACTCCTTCTGTCCAAGCGCTCTGCCATTGGCTCCCTCTGGTCTCCCGGCTACGGCGGTTTATCAGCCCGCCAGATAAAATTGGTATCGGGATAAAGCTCACAATCGCCTTCCATAATCCTATTTTTCCCGTATAATGGGCTGGTAGACTGGAACTCTGAACTCCTTCTTGAGCAATGAGGAAATCTGAGCCTGACAAGCGGGAGAAAGCGACGGCAAACACCTCGCAGGCTTGTTTGAAGTCTTATTTTGAGGTGTCAGAAAATGATCCATGACACGAGGCTCCGTAATGTGAAGAAAATTGTTTTTCACAGATGCAATGGAGTGGATTTGGATGGTTACCAAAGCATCATTTCAGATCAAATTACCTCCGCACCCCTATATAAGAAGAAGAAACAAAGCGACGTGATAAACGTGAATGATCGTCTTGGATTAGCGATGATCCAAGACGATGACTTTTTGATTGTAAAAAAGTACTTTTTGGTGTCGTTTATTCACTTTTAGACTTACTTCAAGGCAAACACATGTCTAAATATAATGATCATCTGAAGCCACCTCCAAAATTATTTACTGACAACTAGATGTAAAAGAGTGACAAGAATACTTTAAAAAATGTTTGTCTGTTCGACAAAGAAAGCCAAACATATCTGTCACACCATAAAAGTGAGCAAATGTTAATAAAATTGTCAATTCGGGGTGAATTATTTCTTTTAAGCACATTCGCCCGAGTATAAAATGGGAAGTCAACAATACATTCACTGCAAACTTTGTGTGGGTCAGAAATGGGGTTTTATTGAGTTCAGAGCTCACGGTCATTATTCTCACTTTCTGTCTGCCTCCGCGGTCTCAGGTGGCACATGCACCTCGCCGCCTCACCCATCTCTTAAAAAGATGTTGGGCCGCGCTCACGCAGGGATGGCAAAGGAATGTTTCACTGTCACCAAATCCCCTGTAAATAACCTCAACAGGAGCCAATGAATGTCGCCAGGGCTCTCCGGAGATAGCGAGTCCCAATAAACTTCAGATGAGCCGGTCGACACTTTGAAAACAAGAGGAAATCATCGCTTTTCTTCCCGCCCCCTTGTGTCCCTGCAACAGATCACCATCTATTTAAAGATTTCCTACACTGCTTGAGTCATGACAAATGTTGTTCGGGAACAACACGATGTTCATTCATCACGAGATGATGAGGGGCGCGGATGTGTCAGGTGCCTTTCTGCTCCGTTCTATTGTTTGGCTTTAATTCATGTCAGATGGAAAGAAAAACACCTTTAAGATCCTTTATGCCAAATGAAGCACTTCTGAAAAGGGCGTTCTGGGTGTCATTCGTTCTGTTAACCACATCAGCAATCAAAGGTAGTTTAAGCTCTTTTGTTATTGATGGAGAAGTAATCCGTAACGACACAAACGTTGCGTTGTCATCGGGCATCCGAAAGAACGTTTCTTGAAAAGATAAATGATGTAAAGAGGTCTTAAACGTTGCCATTAGTCATGTTAACAAACGATGACATCAGGCGCCTATGACATCAAGGCGTTTTATATGTGCAAATAATGAGTGTTTCTGCATGAATTCCCCGCGTGTTTAATAGTTTGCAGCTTTATTTATGAACAGTTTCTTTTATAAAGTTCTCTGTTGTTTACGAATCCAATAGACATATATTTAAAATATACTCCTGCAAGTTAAGTTGAAAAACTAAATAAGTGATGTATCGTAATTCCGATACAACCCCAAAGCAACACAATGAACATGTGTTCTTTCTTAAAAACGTTATAACAAAGCCTCAAAACAAAGTTTATCTAATACGCCATTCTTCTGCTGCCTTGCAGGCTGTGAAATTTCCTTTAGGAAATGCAAATCTAGTTTTAACATTTAAACATTCCTGCGGTAGAGTGTTACCAGCTCTGCAATAACAAGAAATATCACCTCTCACAATTATTCCATGTGTGGCCAAAATACTATAAACTACACCTGTGCCGCTTTATAAAAACCCACTTTATGATCGAGTGTCACTGCTCCCAGTCACACAATGAAGTGTCTATGATTTTACATACTTTAAAATCACCTCCAGATCCCAACTTACACTGCAGATTGAATAACTCACACTTCTTGGCCTTCTGATACACCGTTAAAGCTGTCGTCTCAGACAGATTTTGGCCGACGGAACATTTTAGTCGAGGTAACAGATCGTCTTGAAGTTCGACGCAATGATCAACTTTTCCGAGAACTAACTTTCGAAACGCACGTAAAGGTCACACAAAAAGAAATTTAACTAGGTGCCATAATGTGGCGAGAGAATAAAAAATAATGAGTCCGATAAATTATCACGAGATGGGCAAGGCCTTGATTTATCGTGATATTCGACAAATTTTGAAGGTATTAAGAGTCCCCTAAAAGAGCACATTAACAAGTGACATAAAAAGGCGAATTAAAAAGCCGGGCTCTTTACGTGTACGAGGTGAAGAGATACAGTAAATCGTCCTGGAACGCTAGTGTTTAACTTTCTCTCGGATGAAACGCCTCGATGGGCGGTTCCCGTTTAACTTTCGCCGCACCGGGTCAGTTTTCCGAGCTCATTAAAGACACTTGCTAACAGGCCTCGTAAAATACGAACAGAAATTAGCGGCCATAATTTGACAGAAGAACTAAGGCAACAATAATGATGGGAAATAAAGTGACAAAGACACGCTAATGCTAATGCCTGCCTCCATTAGGGCTCTGCCAGAGCAAATGTCATTCATATTTTAGCGAGCCAACTCGGCTAATTGGCTCAAGCTCTCATCTCTTGAATTTAATATCCAGATTCCTCCCCTTACCTTTAAAGCAGAATCATTTAAATTCAAAAGCGAACGCAAGAGACGGAAAGAAAGAGGCGAGGATTGACGCGGAAAGAACAGAATCTCAGGTCGTTTTAATGAGAAAAAAACCCAGCTCCTCTCCCCGTTTCCCGGCTATAATTGCTGATTATGTTGTTATAGACTCCCAACTTCTCAGGCTTTCTTCTGGATCAGGATAATTTGGGATGGCGTGACGGGGCTTCAAAGGAAATCGGCGGATCATGCGGACTCCCCATCGCTAGGCCACAGGTAAGAGGTAAACATTGCTTGCTTCCAGCTAATTACCCCCTCGGCCCGACCGGTGGTATCTGACCCCTCTCATAATAACCCTTAAGGGCAAATTGTATTTCTTTTGACAGTTTAATTAGATATTCAGCAGTAGGGGCACAAAGCAAGCTAAGCCATAAATATTTAAGAAGGATGACACCAAAAAAACAACATGAAAGCCCCCGCATACTGAATGACAGACAAGGGGATATTAAGCAAGTGATTCTAATCAATAATCTCTTGATCTCTTACATATTAATACACTGCCTGCTGGTGTTACGCTCGTAACAAGGGTAGCGTGGCAGAAGGAACGGGGTGAGGACAGGCTGACAGTGGGTAAAGGATGCGGGGGGGAGCAAGAGAAGACAGAAGTGCATCTCTGTGGGGCTCCGGAGTCGTCCCGGGCCCCCGGGGGCACGCAAACCAACCAGAACAAGCCAACTCTCAGCCCGCTTCAATCTAATCCAATCTGAGAGATTGGCAGCTCTGGGCGTCTCTAGACTAGACCGTTATCTGATCAGGCAATGCGGAGACATTTGCATGCAAATGAGGGACACAGACCACCCATGACCAATCAGGGCCAAGACAGGGTGGGTGTCCACCAATTGCAAAAGGTCCTGGATGACAATAACATGTCACTCACTCATTGTGACATAACAGGCCGAACTTTCCCAGGTGCGGGTCAACTGGGGTCAGGGCCAGCCAATAAACGCCGCAACATCACCGCTCAAGGTTCCGTGTTGATCTATAAACATACATAATTTAGCGCTGCGAGAAGCTCGGAGAGAATGTGCTCATGTGTATTAAAAAGAGTGAGAAGGATGGGAAGATGATAGATTAATTACAGCTTAATCCACTGGAGTTGGTTTGCTGTGCCGTATCAGGGGACGCAGCATCCAGTTCATTTATAAAAGCCATGGCTGCGGCGTCTTATTAGAGCTGATGTGCCTTGCCGCTGTGCGTTATAAGAGGCAGGACGTGTTTTATGAATTAATGTTCCTCGTGTTCAACTACAGATGTGTAGATATGCCAGGCCTTATATAAACCAGCTTGTAGTTTCACATCTGAGTAATGAGATGTGAGTGAAGATCTGATGAAAAACAGCTACAGTACGAAACGGGTCGGTTTTCTGTCCTCCTTTGGAACTGCAACGTAAGACATACTGTACGCACACATACATATTCATATAGAAACCTCGAGGTTGACGAGCAATGCAAATATTGCTGCGTAAGTTTGCCACGTGCACCACAGACACTGAAATGTTCATTTAAAGTGAGCGTCAGGATGAACTATTTTGGTAAAACACAGTTGCGTGTAAAATGATGCAAGCAGAAAATATATAGTGGCATCAAAGGGATTTTGTCTACACTTTCTTTTTTGCATCATACTGCAGAGAATACAATCCCATAATGCACTGCACTTATGTATTAGAAAAAAGCAAGGACTATCATAAGATTTAAAAATAGAGATGTTTATAGTCTTAGCAAGCAGATTGAGTAAAAAACTGCAGATAGAATTTAATGAATTGAGAGATGGATGGACGGTTAAATGAAACTACAATTAGTGAAAAAATACAATTAATCTTTTAAGGATTATGTTCAACTGATCACGTGTGAAAATGATACTAATATTCTGCTAGATTATGACGAAAAATTTAATCACGATTAGTTTGACAAACTCAAACATCACAATTATTCATTGATTACAAATTGACTTTGAAGAATGTGTTAGTAAAAACATAAATTATTATTAGATGTTTATATAACAAAGTATTAACTTGATATTGAATAACAAATAATAAAAAAACAATAAGATTGAAAAATAATAATTTAATAAATAATAAAATGAAATGCAAAACTGAATATTGCAAAACAATTATTTAACTCTTGGAAATCGATAACAAATAATTGCAGTTAAAGTCCTACTTTAATTTATGATTTCAAAATATAAAAATGACATTTTAAAAGACAAAGCAGGTAAATGGTGGTTGGATTAGAGAGACGGGTGAGTGGAGAGAGTACCAAAGGGGTTAAATTGATGGATACATAAATGCATGATTAGAAAAGAGAAGACTGGATGATAGACAGAGAGACAGAGAGACAGAGAGACAGAAAGAAAGGCGGACAGACAGACGGACACTTTCGCTGACATTTTAATTTAAGTATCATATGATAAATGCAGCATGTCAAAGTTGAGAACTATGCATGTCGAAATGTCAAAATAACAGAACCTCCCGTTCCCTCCGCAGTGAGCTGTAATCCTACTCGACTCTCTCAGGCATGGTTAACATGAAAACAAATGGCTGTGGTCGGCCCGAGGATGTTTGACAAGCAGCAGTGAATAACCACAGCTCAGGCTGGAGATATTCTTGGCCGACTGCATCGTGAGAAAATGTGGCTTCGCTCAAGAAGAGCAAAATCTGGAAGCAATTACAAAGACTCAAAACAAGTAAATTCCATCTTGGCTTTGCGGACGTTCATTTCGGTGAGGTTCACTTTCTGGAGCTCAGCAACATAAATTCGTTGTCAATGAACTATTAAACACAGCGGACGCATGTTGGCGTGGGGCAGAGGAAAGGTGCATGAATCCGATCATAGGACAGCCCGTGTAATAATGAGGGAAATGGGCCCGCTGTTTGACTTTAATATCCCCTGACAACACTCAACTGTCGATGGCCTCCACCATCGCCAGGATGCATGCCGGCTTGTGCCAGAAACACACGATTTATCCTCCTGAACACACGGCCAGAGTGAGGAAATGCCTTCAATTGGTGGGAATCAGTAGAGGAGAGATGAACGATGGGAAAAATAAGATTAAGAAAAGCGACAAAAAAGTATTCCGTGCATTCTTGAAAATCGCGTCCTCATCCGCCCACCGCCGTTAGAAGACACGAAAGCATACCTCCCGATTCCCCACTCCTAGTACATTGATTTAACACCGCTTCAGATTTCATACTATAACATGCACGCACCTGGTTAACACGTTTGCCGATGCTCAACAGCCGTAAATCTGGATTTTAATAGATACACGGCAAGATTATTTACTGCTGCTTTCCGTCAATAGGGAGAGCACAAAAGATATGAAACACTGTGTGAGTCTTCAGAAAAACCATATGCGCTCTCTTTTTTTGGGTTGTGAGCGAGTCTGAGTGAGCGCTCGGTAACTTGATATTTGCCAGTACCTGTGGGAGAAAAAACTCAGAGACAAAAGGATCAAATGATGAATTTCTCTCTCTGTTTCCTTCACGCTCCTCAAACTCTCAGCTGTGGCTCTGGCTTGAGCAATAAATGCCTGTGGTTCTAATCCTGTCCTAACCTAAACACCGTATACATTTTCATCGACATAAACCGGGGCACGTGAAATAAATCATCAGCATGCAATGCTGTGGTGTCGAAAAAAAGCTCCGAATTGGGATATTTAACCCAATTTAAAGTGATTTAGGCCGTTCCAAGGCACGTTAACCGTCGCTACACTAGTAATCCGTAAAGCGCGCTAGCTTGAACGCCGGTGTGATAGTCAGTCGCAAGGACTTGTTGCTGAACATTTCACGCCAAGTGCCACAGCAATATGTCTTACAATTCTCCTGACAGCGAGAAAGAGCGGATGCATGACACATGTAAATACGAGCATCGCTCTCACGCGCACATCACACCAAACACACGAGTCCCGGGGGAGCGTGTAATAACCGGGCACGTTTATTTTTTATTTTTTCCCTCTACACCCCATTACTGCCTTATCAGAGACTCCGCTCTCCTGTAATATGACAGATTGAGAAGAAACAGAGAGAAGAAAAAAGAAAACACAACTCGAATGAGACGCAACGTATAGACACGCGCGGTTCGCAGTGTCAATCATCGGTTAAAATAACCATAACCAGATAATGAAATCAAAGTCAGTCTTAACAGAAGCAGGTGAAGGCAAGTCAAAATTGACTGCAAGTATTCATAAAAAATACATAATCATTTAGATTATTGGAGTGGAAACGTACGGGGGCAAGAGATTCACGGGGAGAACCGAAATCAATTAAGACGCTGAACCTGAATGACGGTTTTAATATAAATAAATGGGCCATCGGGGAACGCTCCCCCATTACGTGTCAGGAAAAGTTAGATTAGGAGGGTTCTGTTGCACAAATGTGGGGAGTTTCCCCCGCTGATATCAGAGCGTCTCGGGCGGGGTTATTCCCTGAAGCCGAATCTCTCCGGCAGGCTTCACAGGGCCGCGGCAGCCCTGCAGAAAGGCCCTCTGGCTGTGAGGTGCATTTTTAATGGGGATTACATCAAGGGTTGTGATGTGATCGAGAGCATTATGGAGGTTAATATTTTCCTCACATTCAAGTGAAGATCTGACCTGTTGGATAGTTGAGATGTGTGCGTGTGTTTGCATACTTTGTTTTCGTCGGCTGGTTGTGACGAGATGGTCCCAAGGAGACTCATCTAGTGCTTCAGTTTTTAAAAAATCAAGATGTCAAGATGAAATCCTGAGCATTTTGTGTGCACGTTTCTAGCTTTAAAATCCCAGGTCTTATTCTGGACAATGTATCAATAAAAGGATAACAAATGCTTTAATAATGGTATTGCTATATATATATATATATATATATATATATATATATATATATATATATATATATATATATATATGTGTAAATACACATTTGCCATTTTGCTTAAAAACTGACAACATTCAAGGTTTAACTGTTAAACTGTAATCTCCATGTAAAGTAATACAAATGTTATAAATCTGTGTCTGAGAGTTAAATTTTAACATGAAAATATTAAGAATAATGAATTTGATTCTCAAACAATATATATATATATACACATATATATATATATATATATATATATATATATATATATATATATATATATATATATATATATAAAATCACTTAATTAAAAGTTTCTTAAACTGATTATAAAACAACAAGAATAAAAGTCTAACTTCAATCAATAACTTTGCAATGACTTCAAACTCTGACACGGTATAACATGGATTTTATCAATAATATAATAATAATATTAATGACATCGTATTATTGTTTTATACAATGTTCTTAAATCAAAGTGACCTCGGTTTTTACCAACTGGTTCACAAATTTGATCCATCTCAACCTAACCAATAAAATAAAGTCTAATTTTAGGCATATTTAATATTAACAAAGTATCAAATGTGGCATATGTCTTCAGAAAAAGTTTAGCTATCACATCTCATTAAGATATTATATGGTTTATTCTTCTTCCTCTCTTAGTCTAATTACGTGTCTTTTGCTCATGTGGTACCTGGGGAGGAAAGGCAAGCCGCAGTTGTGGCAGTGCTGTACGCCCAACACATGACCTCTTTTCTCATTAAGAGCTCCAGCTTCACCATTTATCATCCCCATCAGAGCAGCTTCACACAGACCACAGCGACTGACACTGCTTTATAATTATGCCAAATATAAATTTACAATGAATAATGAATACAGCGGCATTAACTATGTCCTTCCTGCTTAAGGAGACTTCCAGATCTCTCCAACATCCCTCACGCTCCTGGAAGTAAATCGCTTTTATATTCAAGTGAGTTCAGAATTGGAAAAGCTGATAATAGACAGAAAATCCGATCTAAGGAAGGTTAAAGAAAGAGTTAACTTACAAATAAAAATGATTTTATCATTCACACAGCCTTCAGCGGTACAGCAAAGAGGATATTTTGAAGAAAGTCGGTCACTGCAGAGTGGAGGCAACCATTCCCTTCTAAACAAGACCAATAAATGTGAATGGGTGCCACCTCTAGAGCCAACATTCTTCAAAATATCTTCTCTTTAACGTTTCGCAGAATCAAGAAAGTCCTACAGGTTATGACACAAACACGTAAATATTTAAAAAAATCTCAAAAATGTTTCTTATTCCCCACGGATCCCTGCACTTTCACCTTAATCATCAGACATGACATATAGACACTCAGAAGAGCTGCGGTTCTGACTGTGGAAAGTGATCCACGGACAATCTCTTTCACATAGTCTAACGATGAAAGGGAACAACACTAAGAATAATCATCTTCACCCAGAAAACTAAACCACTTACATCACTGCTTAAAAAGTAACATTGCCTCGGGCATCATTTTCCGCACTTCCTGTCTCTCTCTAGCTGTCTTCCCCTCAGACCCAGAGGCTGTGGTAGACCCGGCTCCTCCAGGGTTCAGAAGTTCACAGCGGTATCTGTAGGAAGAGAACGGGACGTCTGCCAATCCTAGCATGTGAGGGTCTAATTGCACATCATTGGAATAATGGTATGCAGAACCACGCTGACTTGTCATGAGCCCAGACAACATGCTTCCATCTCAAACAAACAATTAACAAGCGTTTGCATCCACGTTAAATATGCGCAGAATATGATTCACAGGTGCATATTTATATTTGGGGTTGAAATCGCTGAAACAATATATACATGTAAAAGACACACACTTAAATAAAAACGTTGTCATTGGGTACTCTCGTTCGAGATTCAAATTTTCTTTGTTCTGGCGAACACAGAGAAAGATATTTGAAAGAATGGTAATAAACAGAACATTGTTGGACCTCATTGACTACAATAGTAGGACAATCAGTTGCGTTGAAAACAAAATGGAACATTTTAAAGAATGCAGGACAAAAATGGCTAGGGTCCTTCTGACTTTATTGTAAATTATCCCGCTATGGTAGATGATTGTGTAAGAGAATGCGTTGTTGAAAATATTCTTTCAATTATATTTATATACGTTCCACCAGAGTAATGTATACTTTGAACAACTGTGGAGTGAGCAATTCATGATAGAATTGTCATTTACGGCTCTTTCCCTTATATGTATGCTGATGTTTATTTAACAACGGAGAGAATAGTTTTATATGTTCCTTAAAGTATAATATGTACAATATGACATGTAAATAGTTATGTTACAGACACTTTTAATTTTTGCGTAAAGAAGTACATTTTAATAAAGATTCGAAGCGATCCAGTATCGAAAATAAGCTAAATGTGTCCAAAAACCATGAACTTCCAACCAGAAAATAAGTAAAGAAGTAAAGATTTGTTTGAATAGGAATCAGCTCCCATGACATTAAAAGTATTTGTAATTGTAAAAAATCCAGATATTAAGTTGAAGGATCGCACGCATATCACGTAACCCATTTTTGCGAATAAGTGATATGTAAATAAACTTTTCAAACGCTTCGGTGAAATGCCTTTTCGTCCATCATTCCGCCACGATGCGACTCAATAATAACATTTCAACTCCACTCGACTCGAAAATCCTATTATCAATTACGGATGTCACCGTGGGATGGAACGCTACCCGACTACGACTCCGTAAATTAGCTTTACTCTTTCCTCTCCGCCTTGAGGTGCGGCCTGGCGATTATCCTTAATCCCAGAGCCTCCTCTCGCAAACCCGCATCGCTCCTTTTACAGCCGGGGCAAATTGTTTTCACGGTCAGCTCTAGATGCTAAAGACCTGGCGTTTCATTCAATAACATCGAAACAAAAGGCAGAGGAAAGGCGAGCATCTGCCATTAGTGTTAAATCGTCTCCAGCATTTCTCTGGGACCCGCTGTTGTCTTTCATTTTCTCCCTCTCGCCCTGATGGAAGTTTCGCATCACTTTTTAGGCTTGAAAGGAGAGGAGGGAGGAAAACAGCGGATTATTGATTCGCCTCTGACGGGGAGACCAACCTAAAAGCCCCACTGAATTGTCACTCATTATTGAAATTACTGAGCACTAATTAAAGTGGCAGCCGAAGTCCCAGCAGGCCTGGCACATCTGAAGCTAGAATTCAGCTCTGTGGACAGAAGAGGAGAGAGAGAAAGCGTTTGCTGCTACAAGGATGTTAATGAGCTTTGCTTACACCCCCCCCTCTTATGCCATTTCTCCTTGAATCACTTCCTCTTTCATATGTACTCAAGTGTGGATTTGTAAGCGTGAAGTAAAGGTTGCATCGCTCTTTGCACTGACCTTTCACACCATCACTTTCAGCTCATGTTTTCATGCCATCGGGTGACGCAGCTTTCGCCAACCTGGCACAATAAAGCAGGGGGTGCATTTAAAGCAATACGGGACATTGCATTGCATCTCACTTTAGCATGCACAAATGAGGGTGAAATTTTGTTTCGTCCCACCCAAAGGTGTGTAGAAATGTCACTGGGAGTCGTGTACTGTACGCCTGTGCACATCCACACACACACACACACACACACACACACACACACACACACACACACACACACACACACACACACACATACACACACACACACACACACGTGCCATGAGAACTCACACACACTGCTAATGCTGTAAGGGGATATGGGTGGGAATCTACAAATGGACGCATGACCGAGATCACTGAAACGCTGATAACAACAACACAGAGACTTGGAATTGTTTGGTACACTTAAAACTATACAATTTGCTCTCAACATTTTGTAAAATGTTTAAAATTATTTTATAATACTAAATTTTGTGCACAGTATATATAAGAAAAAACGGTGAATCTAATTAACTCTTTCTATCAGAAATCGCCAAATATAAGGTGTGTTTTACAAATGTATATCTGTTATTTAAATCTTTTTTCATTTCATAAACTAAAGGAAAGATTTTTAATCATTATTTCAAAATTATATCCACTGTTAAAATCTACTTAATATTTTGAAAAGATTTTATTAAGTTAGTATGATTGTTGATTTTTGGGATATTTACCAAGCCACATGCAATAATTTTACAATGTACATACGGAAATGAATTGATGTCGCAAAACAGGTCAAGAAGGTCCAGCTTAAGTTAACAATATAATAATACTTGAGCATAAACACCTGAAATCTTGCCTTTACCTTTACTTATGTTTTTCTTAGAAATGTAGTGTTTAAGCCAAGTTTTCTTTTTAAAACATAAAGATACAAATAAAAAAAGTTATATTTTCCTATTATAGTAAAATGTACCCACCACATTAACGTCTAGAAATCATATTTAAAGAAAACAAGTTGAAATTAAAAAATAAAGAAAGAAATAATTTGTAAAAGTTAACAAATCAAATGATATTGATCCCCAAAATGAAGATGAAAATATTAAACTGTAATATTCTAATATTTTAAACAACGATAGATAAAAACTAAAACATATTTTGGTGAGAATTATGACCAGACCACTTGACATTAATTCATTTGAGTGAATGATAAAGAACTGAAGCATTTTGTATTAATCTCTTTTATATGTTGTTCCACAAGTACATGCGAACACATAATCTCTCTGTAGATAAGAAAATTATCTACACAACAATTAACAAAGCACAACTATAATAACGCTTATTTACCCCTGCAAATGCCACCTGTACACGTCTCTTATTCCACATGTTTCTGGCCCGAGTGGATGCAGTGTACAGTAACTCTGCCATCACACACATCAGCGTGTATTCCTGCAGGAAAATGCCCTTTAGAATAAATGCATCCTTTATGCTGCTATTTGAAGATTGCTTTCCTAAGAGAATCCTCTCCCGCAGAATTCTCCAGGAATGTAGCTCCTTCACCCCGGTAAATAGCACTACACTCGAGCTCTCTGGCAGCCGTCCATGTTTATTACCAATTTTGACTTTTGGGTTGTTTTTTTTCTTCTTGAAAAGCAGGCCTTGTTTTGAAAATCAACAAACAGAAAGCTGGCAACGTGTGCCTCTTTTTATCAAATGGTACACAGCTTGGTAATGGACTCCCCTGATGATTTCAGCTAATCTATGCTGATGACCACAGGGACAACAATGATTGTCATGTTAGTAGAAAAAAAATTCAAAACAATCATGTTGCGTCAGTTCTACCATTAAAAGACTTGCTTCTCTGCAAATTTCTGCACGCAGTAATTAATACTCTAGGGCATGCCTTCACCAGACTGCTACTCCAGGCAACGAGATGCCACTCACCTGATAATTATTTTAGGAAACCATGCACAACTGAATGTGATTGACAAATGCAACATTGCTGTAATTGCCTGAAGCGTACAGCGAGGAAGAGAGCGAGCGACTCGGAGAGCGAGAGAGGCGAGGTGTGAATTCAGCACCGTCGAATAAAAGCAAAACTAAAGAGGAAGTCCTGCCGAGATTTTGTCATTCCGTACAACAAAGGTGGACACTTACAGGTGTAAGGTGAAACATATTTGCTGAATGCCACTTCTCATCGCGTCTGCTTTTATACTCCTCGGCCCGGGAGAATCCTATTATTTGAAGCAGTTTAACTGCAGGTGAGCAAATAAAATGACATTTTTAATCATTCAGAGAGCGAGCCACTTTGAGCAATGACCTTTGACCTTTATCTATAATTCCACACCCTCTTTATGAATAGTTTTATGTAATTATAATTTGTTCCTATGTGGCTTTAACAATAGGATATGACTTTAAATTAAGGGAGAAAAAATATGGAAAAAAATATCTGAACGGAAATTGTTATGACAGTATGTCAAATATGAGATGATAATATATAATTCCGCCACCAAAGCAATACTTAAGATGCAAAACACAATGAGAACGTCAATTGGAAAAGTAATACACATTACACTTTTGGTCTAAATATGGTAAATAAAGTGTACATAATGTGTAAAATATGCACACAATAACACACAATACACACAAGCACAGCAAATGCGAACTTCAATTGGAGCTTCAAACTGAATGCAAAATGCTTTACAAATTATTTACAAAGATATTTGATTTACGAATGAACATTAAACCAAGAAAAAAATCTTTTTAAAAACAGTCCAGCTACTGTCAGCTAAGGAATGAAGTTACTGTACGACGTCACTACATTCAGACACTGATGGGAATCCAATGGTTGTGTGAAAAGAGAATACATGTTTGAACTACTGAGCTGGTCTCTGAGATTTTGAAGTCTGGCTTTAGACTCCTAACAAGCAAAGAACGTCGGCCAGTCGTGCCTTATAATTTGGAGCTGGGTATCCCCAGGCCACAGTAAATGAGGAGCTCAGATTTGGGAACAACTGCAATGTGATGGATGGAAAGCCGGCTCATAACGCTGAATCTAACGCCTTCATAAAAACCGAGCTATACATCCAGAAATTTCAATTCCAAAGTGCATAAATTCATTTTAATGACACTTAGCTGGAAGGATGATCATGACACACATTAAGAACACATGAGAGTAACCAATGGTTTGGATTTCAGGCCTACTTTTACACAAAGAGAAAAACTAAATTTATTTATCCACTTTATTTGTTCAGAAAAAAGAGCAATCGTGTCAGCAATGTCTCTTTATAATTAGAAAACGGAAAGCATATTTAAACAATGTAATACAAAAACATCACCTTGGTAAGCCGTTTGAAAGTTTAACACTAAAAAGTTACTTCCATCCATCAAACTCTCATTCTCAAAATATGAGCTATAGTATCCATAAAAGTTGTGCAGCTCCATAATTATATCACATCTCAAAAATGGTATTAAACGCTAACCAATTTAACATTTTAGAAACATCCCAGACCAAGTTCTCACATAGTAAACGACTAACAACCTAAATAGAAATACAGTTGTTCTCAACAATGCTCTTCCTCTAAAGCGTTATCATTATTTCTTTTTGGCATTGTAGACTGAGTTCAAAATGTTAGAACTTCAAAGCCATGAGGCAGAGCCCTGAACTCCAAGAGAAAATTAGCAGGAGATGTGTGAGAATTTAAAGGAGGAGAAAAGTAATTGGCAGAGATTTTTTTCTGCATTAGCTGCCAGCGAGTGTCAGACAGACATTCAGATTGAAGAACAGTTGTATAATAACTGAAGCTGATGTTCAATTGGACTCTCAACATCATCCTCAAGACCGCTTTGACAGGATTTGAGACACGCCAACCTTACACACTCTGAAACATGCATGAGAGAAGAATAATGAGATGGTCTTGATGAAATAAAGCCAGGAACAAATCTTAACAAGTCACTGTGTCTGACATCATTTGACACTCTTAATTACGTCATATCGAGTTTCACTTCTACAACATTTACAAAGAAAAAAAATACACCTGATAGCACAAAAGCATCTGGCATGTATTTGATGTGTGCATTTTCATCTGCAAGAAACTGTTTGGTCATCTGCAATACATCTCTGAGATGTCTGCTGTTGGATGTCACATCTAGACCTCTAGATGATGTCTGTAAGATGTTTATGATACAGAGGAGAGGTTCAACATATGCCGTGTTTCTAAGAAGTTTAGCAGATAAACTTTCATAGCAACTCTAGATCTTTGGACAGACATCTTACAGACATACATATGATATCTGGGTAGTGACGAATCATCTTCTGGTACCAGAACAATCCATCTTGCAAGTTCATTCAAGGTCCTTGTGACACCAAGAAAAAGAGTTCCCTAACATTTTAAACCATTGTTGTAACAATAAACATCCTATCATAGACTTATAGGTATCAGTACTTATGTACATTACAAACAGTATATACTGCATATTATTATTAAACTTTGACATTAACCTTTACAAAGAAAACCACAAGATATTTAAAAAAAGGAATTTGAATGAACTACTTGGAGTGAAAGTTTGATTTATTTGTAATACATCAAATTCACACATGTTTTATTTGACTTTTACTCTGTTTTTTATTTCTGTCATGTCTTAGACCCAGTAAGGATGTCTTAAAGACACATTACAAAATAAAACGGCACTCAGAAAATGTGTCATCCTTTTTTGGTTTTTATTGGCAGGGCGGTGTTGATAGCATATATGTGATGATGGCATATATGTGATTTTTAATGAATTAATTGATAATACATTAATAGATGATGCATTTACAGCTTACATTCACTTATTTGGCACTTTTTGAGAAAACACCTAAAATTATAACATGTTTAAAAATTTCCTTTTCAAATATGTTATCTATTATATACTTTACATGCCAAATGTGACATGATAGAAGGCGAACCCACATATTAATAATAAAACACGACTGAATTATAGTGTTTATCTTCTTGAGAATGACTGCGACACATCTTTGTTCCTCAACTGGCCTTTTAAAACATGCTGGAATAGAGATGGGATTGAAGGTATCACAGTAATTCTGTTCTGAACAAAAACCTGTTTGATTTTAGTAGTACAATACAGATATAAGTTATCTACCAGGCTTTAAAAAAGAACCAACTCTGTCACAACTTTTAGATGTGTTTCCCAACGAGCTGACGGGAGCGCATCAGGTCAGGTGTTGTGTGCGGCCTGCTGAGTCCTGATTGTTCTCAACAAGCCATTTTTCTGTCCTGCGTCCCACCACGACCATCACAAACTACCCGCCGAGTCGCCGTCGACAACAAAGCTCCGAGAAGAAATGATGTGTAGCTATTTGTTTTGCAAGGAAATGAAATATTTATCGTCCACGAACACCTACCAGGAACAGAGAGCGGACGGGCAAAGGCTCATCTCAGGACCCTGTGGCAGTACGTCTCCTCTGGGGGGACGGAGACGGGACTTGTTCCTGCTGGGATCCACCAACATTTTTGAGTCTGCATTTCAAAGCCTCCAAAAACTGCAAAGGAAAGGTTCAGATGTCCCGGGAAGAGAAAAAGAAGGAAACGCAGGGGTCAGCTGTCAGCAGTCGTGGTGTTGAGTCAATTACCATCTGGGGCAAAAGGACGAGCTCCCAGCTCAACTTCAGCACTTCATAACAGCGCTAGAGAGAAAAGGTATTCAGATTTGGTTTCTGGAGAAATGTAACATGCATTCATTCATGTGTTAATAATACTGTATGTAAGAACTGCATTTTGTTTGGAAATCGTAGTGATGGGCCTTTCACAGTTACATTTACATTTACATTTAGTCATTTAGCAGACGCTTTTATCCAAAGCGACTTACAATAGTCGAGGAGACAATGAAGCGGTAAATAGCCGATACAACAATAGGTGAACAAGTGCTACAACAATGCTACCAAGTTACACAGAGAGAGAAGTTACAAAAAGTATATATATAAAATTATTATTTTTATTTAATTTTTTTTTTTTTTTTTGATAGAGTGAGTAGGTTAGAAAAGTAGTGAGCTAGTGAGTTAGGTGTAGCCAGAAAATAAGAGTTTTTAGGTGTTTTTTGAAGATAGACACCGAGTCTGACAAGCGTGAAGCCAGAGGCAGATCGTTCCACCATCGAGGAACTGAAGCAGAGAACGTTCGAGAGAGAGATTTCTTACCCTACAGTTAAAACGTGACAGTGAAATCAAATATTCAAATATTCAGACATGATTTATTTTTAAAGAAAAGTAAGACGGATGTACCGTGTGCAGGCAGTAGATCCTAAAAAAAAAGAACTAAGGTCTAAATTTTGAGATGGATTTACTGGCGGTGCCTCTCAAACAATTTGCAGAAAGGAACAAGGAACATCTAGACTCCTCAAGACTAAACGGTCCAAAGAGAATCTACTGATATTAATGTTAAAGATTGTCACACAGCATTAATATACATTATCATCTGATATTGGGTCCGGGTCAGGCCGATGTAAGCAGCTCTGGGTAAATCTGAATGTCAGGGCAGGCATGTACGGCCACGGCCGCCGAGCTGACATTTGACATACGTTTTGAGACTTGTATGAAGTTTTGGTCCGTGGAGGTGTGGCCCAGGACTGCGTCCCATTGGTGGCTTGACCCCGCTGCTCCGTTTGCTGTTAGGACATGAACCAGAGTTTGGGGTCTGGACCCCTGAGTGTCAGAGAAACCCCCCTAAAGCCGTACCAGCTACATGCACACCTCCTGAGAAAAATGTGTTAGCATACTTATAAATCATTCAGAGTATTAGTTCAATGGTGATGAATAAGAGATTGAAACCGAAATTCAAAAATAATTTCGAACCATGGGGTTTTTATTCTTTTATTAGTGATAATAACTCAATAAAGTGTTTTTGTAAATAGGTTCTTCATATTTTGTAGTTAGCAAAAGTGATGTCCAGCGGGCAACATTAGATAATTAAACTTGATAAATTCTGTAAAAACATATATAATGCTTGCATAGGAATATGTATGTCTTTACATAAAAATCCTTATTAACATTAGTATTTAATGAATTGCACATTGTTTTTCTTTTTTTCCCCACTGTCTTACTCTTTTTATTTCCAAACTTGTCAATGTATAGCTTCATTTACCATGCAAGCAATGCCCACATATGCAAAATGTTTATTGTATATTTGAATAAAAATCAATTCACCAAAGGTTGATTTTACTTTTTAGGTTTTGGCCATGACTGTACAGGATACAGAATCATATTAACACCTGTCTAAATCTGCATGACAAACATGTTATAAAAATTACAAGAGGTCACCATGAAAAGATCGGCAGATGTCATGAGGTCTTTCCCAATAAATCCCAGTTTACTCCAAACCAGTTTGGTTTAACAGCAGTTTTGACCGTGTCATTTGACCCTTATTAATGACCGCTGTTTCAATGCGGTCAGAAACTGTCTTGGAGACCTTTGGAAAGTCTGCTTTACATTAGCCAAACCTGTTGTCCAGTGAGTGTTATAAAAGGTAAAGCAGAAGTGTGCGTTGTGTAAATACCAGCTGCTAAACCCTGCTGTCCACCGGCCTACAGGAAACGTCTGTGAGCGCGTAACCATCGACCTCTGCCAAACAGCAGGTAGAAGAGAGAACTGTAAAAGTCATTCTTCTCAGTCAAGATGGTCTCAACGCCTCTAATAGGCCAGAATAAAACATAAGCACCTTATTAAGATCGGCTTCATTACATAGGCCTGCATTTTATGGCCGGGATGATGTGTTCGCAATTACCACTCGAATCCGAGAACACCTGCAAGCGTCGAGCAGGAGGAGGTGGTGGGGGATTTTCGTGGCTTGTTTAGTTTCAGTTTTATGGCTTTTAAAGAGAGCAGACCCGATGTTAACCTCCAGCAAGTAGAGTCTATTGATCGCAGAAGCCACACAAGAGATGTGTGAAAACTCACATTCCTCAAACTTCACATTTCCTCTTCCTCTAAGAAATTGTGTGCCACACAAGAGTAAAACTCACGTTTATGCTTTAAGAAATAGAAGCAAATAAGTGTCTTTACATTTTAACATTACATGCATGCACATTTATTTTATCCATGCAGTTTTACACAGAGGAATAAATAAGAGATACATTTGGTAGAGTCGAAAATCACTCGATTGCAGACTTGAGCCACTTAAGATTAGTTTGAGACATTGTTGAGATTGTTGCAGAAATATCTTCAGACTCAAGCGGAAGATTTTGTCTGCACTCATCAGATAATAAATAAGACTTATCTGTCACATATACATGGAAATAATGGATCCCGAGATATTAAAACGGCCATTTACATTTATTAATAATGATATTATATGATCAACAACACAAATGGATCTTTACACGCGATCATGTGGATGTGCGTGAATAAACATGTCTGTCCTCCATTCGGACTGTTTAAGCCATCACAGAGAATGAATGCTTAACCCATTAGAGAGAAAGAAAGTGCGAGGGGGGACAGAAAAGAATAATTGTACTTGTGTTCAGGCCCACGATGCTTCGTTCTCCAACAACATCAAAGGATTCATGATTGAGTCAGTCTCATCGTGGCACTTTTTTCCCCCGTCGATAAATCTACCTGGAGATTCTTTTGAATGTGTGTGCATTTGATCTCATATGCAGGCGACACACGTCACAGTAGGTCTCTCTCTTAGTTCATATTCTTTCATAGCTTGCCACGAGGGCCAAACTTGATTTCTTTTGGCACCGGGGCAAAACAGCTACTGCGGATTTCAATAATGGTGTAGCTTCGCACGCAGCGTAGCCACTGGAAACCCATTTGTTTTTAGGGGCGAATGTAAGCCAACAAAATGAACTTCCAGCCGTCCTGCAGAGCACAGAGCCCCATCACGCGGTCTTTTGTTCTTGCAAAACATTTTTTAATTGGAAGAGGTTTGAATTTATTGGGTAAAAGTGGAATCCTCAATTTAACTTCTTTCGCAGCATCTCTGCTTAAAACATGCAGTTGCATGTTACTTTAAAACGTTTCATTGCACAGGTCAAATTATGTTACATTTCCTTTTTGGTGAAATCAGTCACCTTTAATTACCAATCATTACTATTAAAAGCTTAAGGCGATTTTTATTTGCTGTGGCCACTCTTGTTCACTTATTATATGAAAACAGAACGAAGAAAATGAGTGCCATAACTCTTTCGGCACGGACATTCTTCAAAATATCTTCTTCTTTGTTCTGTGGAATATATAAAGATTCTTTATAATCACACAGATTTGAATTTAATGTCTTAGTATTAAATGTAATAGTGTATTGCTTTCTGAACAAGCCCCCAAAAATCTATCCATCCCGCACATTTGCATCTAAAAATTATTCATATAATACAGCATAATTATTCAGGACAGGTTGAAGGTCCTGTCATCGAAAGTTCAAAGGAGTTCATATAATATTCATATTTATTTAGAGACTTGATCACATGTCTCTGTATTTTGCATTCATGTGTAGATGTGTTATGTAGCAGCGAGACTTTCCGTCAAACCTTTATGTGAATTCACAGAGGACAGCAGACGTCTGCTTATGTGGACTGTCACGCAGGTGTCAGCGCGGCGAGATGGATTGACAGGCGTAATTACACATATCAATCCAGCTGCAAACGCTGAAATTAAGCAGACACCCAGTAATGGACAAGCAGGAGCCAATACTACCATGACCCTCCGCTCTGGTTTTATCCTATAGGAGAAAAAAAAGAAAAAAATCTATATCAGGGGTCATTTCCCCCAAAACAGATCATTAATCATGGCTGAAGAATGTGAGAGAAATCACAACAAATATAATTTATGGTGTTTCCTATAACTTACAATATTGCACTTCTGAATGAAAACAGAAATGTTTTTCTAAATATAAGAGTAAAAAAATAAATCAAATTTTTATAAGTTTGTTGAAAGAGCAAACATTGCATTAAACTGTGTTCTCAAGATAAAGGTTATTTTAATATGGTACGTTTCAATCCGGGACAAGGTGTCACACGTGTTTTATATGTTGAAATTGTATTATTGTTTACATTTTTATTTTTATTCATTTTTATTATTATTATTATACTTAATTTTATTTATACACATTACATTTTGTTTGCTGTTTTCTAATAATGTTTTTGTTGTTGTTCAATATGTTCAATGATGTTATTGGGCCACAAAAGGTAATAAAAGAAGTGTTAAAAAAGTTATCATTTTTGGGCAAGGTTTAAAAGACCTTCAAAACATTGTCTATCATGAGAAACATTTAGAAATTGTGTGACAACTTGCCCCGGCCTCCCCCCACAAACACTTCTGCGAACTGTAAAAAAGTGCAAAACTCAGCACGTCAGCTTTGCCCTTTTCAACAAATCAAATATATTTGAATATGTTAAAAAGGTCCCTAACAGAAACCTTTAATAGATCACGGTCCTTACTCAAATATAGAAAAAATGATAAAAGAAGAAAATATATTCAGCAAAGCCGGGGGATATTCAGACAGAAAGGGGGTCAGGGGAGACAGAGAGAGCCGAGGTTCTGCGCTCAAGTTCTGTAAGCTCAATATACTGCCGGGTATTAACCAATCAAAGAACGTTTTCCAGTCCCGTCTCCACTTTCCACTCTCGGCCCAAAAAGGCTGCAGGCTTGAAAATAATCATAATGAACAATTCAAAAAGAACAATAATGAGCCTTTTATATTCTCTGGCTAAAAAGATTGTAATAATCAGGATAATTATGTTATATTTCTCCAGGTCATCCCTCATTAAGATCAGAGGCGCTGACTGTGAAACAGCTCATTGTTAATTTGGTGTCCTCTTTGTAAGAACAAAGTCGTCCTCTGGTCAGGTTAGTCAGAGGACATTCACACTGAGACCGTGATGTGTAGGAAGATTCTCGCTGGCGTACTCTATCAGGAGTCTGATGGAGAACGGGCGAGAAAACAGGCCTTGCGAGACGGCCGTGGAAATGGAGGAACCGCTCTGTCGGTGGGGTTTCAGCAAAGCAGAATTAGTGATGACACAACATCATCAGTCATGTCTTTACATTAAAGTCAGCGCAGACGGTGAAGCACAATTAACCCTAATAACAGAAGCTGAAGCGGTTATGTAATGATGTTATTGTAAGATTACAAACTGATGGATAAAGAGAAAAATACAGTCAGTGAAATTAATTGCTGTGTTATTCTAAAGCCCATTTGTAACAGTGAGCAGGAAAGAAAGACATTTCTTAATTTTTGATGAAGAGAAGAATTAAAATTTAATTGGACATAAAGAAAAAATCTTTAAATTAATGTCTAATATATTCAAATTAGCTAAGGCAATCAGCACTATTGTTTTTATTGATATAAAAAGTAATAATGACACAAAATGATAATTATTAATAATAAAAACAATAGCTTTAATGATACAAAGATTATATGTTACATTATTATTGTAATTGATGATTCATTATTTATAATAAATAATAATAATAATAATAATAATAATAATAATAATAATAATAATAATAATAATAATAATAATAATAATAATAAAAATAAAAGTTATAATAATATGTTATTTTAATGTTGTTGTTACACTAAGCTAAAGGTTCATTCGCCTCAACATTTTGTTGACAATAGATAAATCCAATAGTTGAGTTTGTCCATTTTTGACACAATGTTGGGTTAAAAAATCCTGATTTTTTAAAGAATGAAGTTATAATAATATTGTGAGCATTTTAAACCAATCAAATCACAAACCCTAAGAATCAAATTCGTACTGTTTGTATCACAGAAGTTTATTTTATATATATCTTACACTATGTAGCCGATGGGGGATGCAAACTTTAATTAGCGATGTGTGACCCCCTGTAATGCACACCCCAGGCAAGAAAATATAGAGTAATTTTGTGTAAACTCTATACCCAGAGCAATTTTAAAATCTGAAAAGCCAATTCAGCAAGTGGAGAAGGGCCGACCGAGAGAGGGAAGAGAGACAGAGCCAAAACTGACCTCTGTCAGGGCCTGGCAAGACTTCAGCCTTCACTCGGCAGGACTTCAGATACGACTGACCCCAGAATTAATCTGTGATTTGCCTCCATCACACACATACAGCACAACACAACATCACACTGATGCAATGAAAACAAGATCTAATATTTCACCGCTTGCAAAAGAAACAAAATCGACATGAGGCGGCCAAAAGTCCAGGCCTCTGATACTGAACCCTTTGACCAACAATACAAACCTTCTGAAAAAAGATGGCCAACATTTTATAGGTGCATTTTATCAACAATCTGACATTTTTCTAAATAAAATTTCTTTTTTTTTATTTAACAAATGGTTTTGTTTAAAATTGAGGTAAGGTTTTGAAGGAGTTGTTTATTTCAGGGATTTCTACCAATGTGATCATTTATGTGGTTATAAGAATATCCCATCCAAACATCGCTGTGGGTCTCATTTGTCTACTCCAGAAAGACAAAGAGAATCCAAGTGCTCAGGAGCTCAACATAGCCAACATTTCAGAGCACTCCAGAGGGACCCGAACTGAGGACGAGAGTTAGCCACGGGCCTGTCCAAATACCCCCTCCCGCTCTTTACCCCCCCACCCACACACACATATGTCCCCTTCTGCCCCCCACCGCCGCCTCTATCGCAGAACCCAGCGAGGTTCCGGCTTGCCAAAACGGGAGTCTGATCAGGAAGTTTGCCAGATCCTCTTCCACCTCGCCTCCACCGCTCCAACACTCCGACTCGCTTAATTATGATTAATTGCTGCCTGGATAATCAGATACAGCTTCAAAAGGTTGGAGATGACAGTCCAAGGACACGCAGAAGAAGGTGAGCTATGTGTTCATTAAGAAACAAGCAGGTTCCTCCGCCACAGACCCTCACCTGACTTATTCTGAGAATTCCAAATAGAATTAATTCTAAGATTATATGTGAAGACTCCCCAGAGACCATCGAAACAAGCAAACACACACACACACACACACACACACACACACACACACACACACACACACACAGAGTTTGATGATAAGGACACACTTCAATGTAAAGCCGTGTGAGAGAGAGAGAGAGAGAGAGAGAGAGAGAGAGAGAGAGAGAGAGAGAGAGAGAGAGAGAGAGAGAGAGAGAGAGAGAGAGAGAGAGAGAGAGAGAGACAGAGAGAGAGAGAGAGAGAGACAGAGAGAGCGAGAGAGAGAGAGAGAGAGAGAGAGAGAGAGAGAGAGAGAGAGAGAGAGAGAGAGAGAGAGAGAGAGAGAGAGAGAGAGAGATTTGGTCAGATTACCTTTCACTTATAAATGAATTCATCTTGGCTCTGATCTGAACATTTTATCTGGAAATTGGAAAAGAATCCACTTTTGAGATCCTTCATCATGCCAAAAAAGGTCTCTTTCCCTAAAGAATATAAGAAAAACATTGCAGAAGAAACTTTTACTTTTAAAATTTTTTTACTTTTTTTATTTTTACATATTTGGATTTACAGTACAATACATTACAGCGGTATTACACATCATTAGACTTGTTTTCAAGCAGTACTATTCTTACTTTTAACCATTTATTACAAATTGCACTGAAATGCATTTATAAATTTTTTACTTTTACTTTTTTTACTGCTTTTTAAAAACAAGTTCATCATTTTCCAACAAATGAGAAAAACAAAGTCTGATAGATCTCGTCTGATTAAAATCTGACGATTCAACATTTGGTAACAGTCACACACAACTGATTATAAGAAACTCACATCCTTATAAAATGTAAAACTCAGATCTTAAGTTAAAAGAGCATCATGTCCGAAACTCATCCAAGTTTTTTTAAACTTGCAGAATTAAATAAGTAAATTCAAGCACATGGATTTAAATAACCAAAGGTTTGTGTCTGCAAAGGACAAAATCAACTGAAACTTTATTTAAATTCTAAGGAACAGTGAAAATCGTCTATTCTCAGAAGGTCCCGGGGGACGTCTCGGGCATCTCGGGTCTGTAGTGTTAGTGGAACACAGATCCATTAATTCTCTACGTGTTCCCCTGTATAATATATGACTGAATAATATGCTTTTGTAATATGCTTTTTACTTGGTTACACTCTTAGCCGATTCTCAAAATCCAGGAAAAAGAATCTATAATTCACTCAGATTAATGGACTAAGTGGAAAAGTGCTTTTAAGTGACTGGAGATTGGTTTTAAAACTCTTCTTTATATATTTGATAAAATATTCAGGCCTTGTGTGTCTTACAGCCAGTAATATTGATCATTGAAATAATTTAGTTTAAACATTAACCCCTAAAGTGTATTTTTCAGGTACATTAATCATATGAATAATGAATCCTGTGTAGAATCCTCCAAACGTAGAATCGTTTCAATTTTCAAAGTCACTTCAATTTTTAACAGTAGAATTTACAGAGTATTTAATAATATCCATTACGCAAACATGATACAAAAACTGGAAAATCGAATTATGTGTGCAGAATATAAACATTTTTAGAAACAAAATACTTTGTTGTCTTTATGTTGAACGTTTCAAAACCATAAATGTTATCCATAATGCTAGGCTTTAGTTTTTAGTATATCTAAATGTTTTCTCACCTGGAAACCCTTTTCGTTATTTCCCAAGACTAAATGCTTTTTGCAGACTTCCTTTGGCATGGATGTTATATAAGAATATAAAAATAAAAAGTGAATCAAATCAAACAATTCCGCCCCAAAAATGATGAACAAGACTTTCATCGGACACACCGCCAGAGCTTCGTGGAAAACTCACATGAATATCCCCAGCGGTTTTAGGATAGAACCTGCACCGGTTTATATAACCTTAGTGGGAAACGGCAATAAATACCTTGAAACATTGACGGATGGGCTTATTCATTATTTAGTATGTAGAGGAATAGGGACAGTCAGACTTGATAAAATGAACTATTTGTACAATCCACAATCAATATGTGGCCCTACTCCCACGATAGCAATGCCACCATTATTTTAAAACAGCCACACACGCGCACGCACACACACACACGCGCACGCACACACACACACACACACACACACACACACACACACACACACACACACACACACACACACACACACACACACGCACACTCATGCACACACACATACACTTAAATGAATTAAACCACTTTCCATGAGGTCATTTAGTGGATAAAGAGAAACTGAAAGCTTTTCATTACTCTAAGAAGAAATATGAAAGGTGTGAATTGGATTCAGATATAAAAGCAAACCAAAACCATAAACAAGAGAATGTTTATTGCATGCTGATGCAGAATGAATCTTTTACATGTGTCTGTAGAGTATTAGCATTCTCTCTGGGAAGGGCTTCTTCACCCACACAAGCTTTTCTTCTGTAATCCTTTGTTGACATTTATCATATAGAAGCAGAGATGGATTAGAACATCTTAATTATGCACTTGAGCTGCCCGATTACTAGAATAAACTTGAAAAGTGACTTAGCATTCTATATTTGGGTAGAGCAAATAAAGTTCTACCAGCTTGGTCGTAGATAATTCAGGAGGCAATTTGTATATAGTGAATCATACAAAACAAGCTAAACTTAACCAGCCACTTAAAAAAGTCACTGAAACAAAAGAAAAATATTAAAATATGTTTATACGAAGAAGCCCAAAAAAGTTTGCAAAAGTTGAAGTGAAATGCTGATGACTTGATTCTTTTAATTCATTTATTATTTGCAGAGAATCTCCTCGTCCTTAATCTGAACTCGACTCACGGTTGGTTTCTTGGCAATTTCAGATGCCATGACGGCCCACACTACCCAAAAAAAAATTTGGGGTCTCGATTTCGCCCCATATCATGGTCGAGTCACAACGTTTTGTCAGGATTCTCGAACCACAAAGTGACAGCGTTTACATTTTCTTGGATATCAGCCTATGGTACAAATGGTTTCCTTGCATACTACAGAAGAAAGTATTTAACCAAAAATAAATGACACACGTCAGCTTTAAGCGTATAGGAAATAGCAGTCTAAAGTTTTATAGTAGAGTACTGTACATTGTCCCAGATCTGCTTAAGTTGACGTCACATCACCGTGTATTTCTATAAAGTGCTTTATAAGAAAATCGAACAAACCGACAATTCATTGGCCTCACATCCGACAGACACACGTTTAATAATCCGGCCTATACAATGTTCACTGTTATGCAACTGGTTTTAAAGAGACAAATTAGTCTCTTAGGAAATGACAGAGCGAGCGTTGTGAATGTCTTGATAATAGTCTAGTAATACTCTAGTACTCTGACTTCATATTAAACCTCTGGTCTAATTTCCCCACAGAACGCACAAGAGGGCACTCACATTACTTTTTAATGCATATTCACTCGAAGCTTTTGCCTTTCTGCTTATTTATTTCTCAAGTGTTGCCAATGAAAACCTTGTTTCCCAGAGCAAACCTGTATATTCGCTCAAGGCCCCTGCCGGTGCGCGTAGCTCTACACTCCTGAGAAACATCAAACCTGCCTCCATGAGAGAGAGAATTCTAAGGTTTGTAAACGGTGTGCGTGGAGGTTAAATGAACTTTAATGGGAATAGGAAGAGCGTTCCTGTGCGTTGGCTTGGCGTGGGCGTCCACGAGGGAGAAGAGATCCAGCCAGATGCCATTCCCATTAAGTGTATGACTCAAAAGTTGGAAGCCACCTACAGCGCAGAGGCAAAACGAAAGGAAAATGGGCCGCTGTTGCTGCGTGAATTAGGCCATTTGACTGTAGAGTTTTTACGCTACGGAAATGGAGCTTCGTCTAACTGTAGTTGTATATCAGTTTAAATAATGGGAGTTTTGGGCTTCATGTTGGATTCCCTAACTTGTAAACTCCGAATTTCCATGAAAGTCTAATCGAAGGCGAACTTCCAACTTATGCTGGCTCTACATCTATGCCGTCAGCTTGTTGATGGTCCGAAAAAAGTTTGGTCGAAAACAGGATCATGAAAAAGAAACTTGAAAAAATTGATTTCCTGTAGTGTGCTTGTGAAGAAAAATTCAGTTCCAAGAAATTGTTACATTTCCTAATACATGAGTCACCTGAACACTTTGAATATGGTTTAATTTGTAAAGAAGACTATATAAAGCATAGGTTAAATAAATCTACAAACTGGTCGGTAATCGCATTTCCTCTTGATATCGCTTTGAAGTGCTTTGAAAGTGCTGGCTGTGTTCAAATCTATTCATTTGCAGTCCATGTCACAATTCACAAAGTCAAGTTGAACTCGATGTCAAAGTTTGTGTGGAGTCCAACACTGCTACACGTGCATTAATGAATTCAGTTTCTCTCCGGCAGATGAAAGAAACAAGTCAGTTACAATCAAGGTTCATATATGCAAAGGGATTGGGAAGTGTTTATAAAAATAATGAGCATTGGATTCACAGAAAGAAGCTAAGGCAGAGAGGTACAATGTGGCCATGAACTATAATAATGAATGGCTGTATTAATACAAATATGTTTAGGTAAGTTTAAAATGTATTATTTTTTCATTTTTATTATTATTATTATTATTATTATTATTATTATTATTATTATTATTATTATTATTATTATTATTATTATTATTATTATTATTATTATTATTATTATTATTATTATTATTATTGTTATTATTATTATTATTATTATTACTATTATTAATTATTATTATTATTATTATTATTATTATTATCATCATCTTTAATAATAATAATAAATCTGTTATTTTTTGTAAATCTGTTTATTTTGTATAAAAAAGGTGAATTTGATATAATTAATATTATTTTTGAACTTATATTTTGAAGGTTGAATCATACCAGACTTAATCGGAACACATTTGATCTTTATTAAGATTCAATCAAGCAGTACTATTGAGATTTATGGGTAATAACGGCTTTCTGTTGTTGGCTTTCTTATGCAAACTTCATCATCTTTACTCTCCTTCAAGATGAAGAGAAAACGCCTCGATCGCTCCTTTATAAATATTGCAGCGCACTGCTTCTGTGTCACTGTATTTGTTAACCAGCACATTTGTGTCACACGCAAACTCAAGACCATAAACACATCAGACATATGTTCCGTGCGCGGGGCTTTTGTAAACAAAACAATAAACACGCATCAGAACGCAGCATCCGGAAAGAAGCTTTCAGGACCTCATTGTGTGCAGAAGATGAGAAAAAAAAGTGTCCTCCATTCCAAGTGTTTTCTGTGTAAAGCATTAACATAATTTTTCCGACTGCAGTTCTCTCAGGACCGGCTGATGAAGGCTCTACCCATAATTCTAATTGCATGGACTGCATTCTTAATTAAAAGCGGTACAAATGGATTTTGTGCCATGCCAAATTAAATCTAAATTCATTAGATATAAACCCCTTTTAAAAATTGATGCAAATATTTGAATTTTTCAAAACTTTGAGCTCTCACTCTCCATTTTAGATGAGCACACCATTATACACGAGCAAATGAACGTCTCTTTGTAAATGAATTATCCAGCTATTATGAAATATTAAACAAACCCAAGACTTGTCCTTTATTTGGCCTGTCTAACAATGTCAAATGTCTTTCCCCTTTAGTGTAAAAAATCATTTATTTACTCATTCGACGGCGTTTAATATACATGTAAATGTGGGTTTGAAGGACAAAACATCAGGGTTAAATCATTTTAATTTTTTGGGTTAATATTTGTCTCTGATCATCTATTTGTATGTTGATCAAAATAAAACAAAGACGTTATGTTCATTATTATTAACACACACAAACGAAAATACAACAATACATCACTTTTAAACTTTCTGTTATCAAAATCTAGAATGGGATGGGAGGTGGAAGTCCGATTATACGAGAAAGAACGAGTCAGGCGTGAGTGGAAAATATGTTTCCACCAGAGGCCAAAGATTTATGGATGCTCCTGCATGTGTTGTGTTCTCGGCAGGCCTGCAGTCTGGCAGTAATGGATAAAACAGATGCTTGACACACCGGCACCTCTTCATGGGTCCGGTGGTCTTTTTTACACTGGCTGTAGTTTGGCGCGGGCTGGGTGGAGCGGCGGAGGGCAGAATGATGTGGAACGGAAAGCGGAGGTTATTGTGAAACATGAGGTGTGGGATGAGAATCTCTTCAGTCATGTGTGCCACAGCTGGCTCTGAATTCATACACGCACACACACACCACAAAAAGAAAATCATATTTTATGTCTTTCAATGACTTGTTAACACAGGCTTAAGAATCCAATTTAATGAAAATGCTTCATACTTGATACCTAAAGTATGTTTGATAAATAGGCACGTTGGCAAAAGAAGATATTTTGAAGGATGTTGGTCACCGAATTCACTTGCATCGGTTTTGTGTACATATCAGAGAAGTAAAAGAATTTCACTGCTGTTCAGTTACAAACAGAAAAGAAGATATTTTAAAGAACGTTGGCAGCCAAACTGCAGCTGTACTCAGTTGCTTCTATTATATACACACACAAAACCAATGAGTGGGAGTAACCAACATTTTTCAAAATATCTGAAAATATCTGAAAATCCGGAAAATAATTTTTTGTTGTAGAAGTTGAAGGGATATGATCTTCCCGACCCCCAATTTCTCATTTTCTCAATCATTTATAGGGGTTGAGATAGCTTTATGTGGGGTGTAACTGGTATTCTGTCTCAGTTCTTCCAGTTTCATTCATTTAAAGAGGAATGGTGGTTGGTGGGGAGACAGATTTGGGTCTTCCTCGGCACCTGAGGTGCCCCGGTGTCATGAGAACTCAATGCAGCTCCGTTCATTTGTGGAACATCTGTAGCACACAGACAAAACTATTAATAACTCTGCGTTCATATCTGCCAAAAATATGTGATGAAGCGATGTTATAGCCCAGCACCTGAAAGAGAGAGAGATAAAGAGAGAGATTTGGTAAGAGAACAGAGGTATGGACATACTTTTTAATTTTAATCAGCATAACAATTTTTTTATTCATGATTTATGTTGGGAGAATATTTTCCTGTTTAGGGTTATAATATATCTATTAATCATGTGCCCTTGTTATATACTAAAGCTATTACCTTTACTTCTGAACCACATCTTTTCTCTTCACTACATACTGTAACTCTCTTCAAAAGTCTTTGTCTTGGGATGTCCAACCTTCAAGGGATCCAACTGATTTCCAAATGAAGAAATCCCTCCAGAAAGGCTTCAGGTCCACAATTCTCCCAGGTCTTATCATGTCGAATAAATCATCTTGAGAATGTCTAAAAACAATGATCAAAATCAAATTTGCTTTAAAAAATTCAATTTGTACTTGGATTTCTTACCTGACCAAATTATAACTATTCTCTATAATCAATTTGTTTAATATCTCTACATTTTGATCCTATAAAGCAGTCTTATGTGTGTTCACAACGTATACAAATCTATAAGACATGTACGTTCAAGACAAACTTTTAACAAAACTATCCAAAAATAACTAATGCAAGACAGACAACTTGCGTTTGGCACTTGTGTAGAAATAAGATGGCTGTGATTGGCTGTCGTGTTTGAGACCCCTGATGATTGGGAGTCGTTCCCGGGGGGCGACAGACAGACATGTGTGCGACGAGAAGCCCTCGGGGACCGCTTTGCTTTTATACAGGCAAAACAACTTTGTGCCCCGGTATACCCCACGGGGTTATTTTGTAGGTATAAGAGAAAAGTGAAATGCACGAGCTGAATCTGCTGACTTACTTTTCTATGTTACATTTCCTTACTGGTCTCTTCAAGCAGGTGCAGAGATGTGAACCTGTGGTGATGATGCAAAACTGATTATATTTTTATGAAATATTGTATGTTCGTTTGTCTTCCCGCTATTTGTTTCTTCTTTACAGTAGTTAAGATTTCTGCTAATCTTTATTTAATCTCTACAATGCTTTATATTTTCCATTTCTTTAGAGTTCACAGAATCCACAATGTGCAATAAAACACACCGACACCTTTATATGATCGAAGAGACTCTAAAGACCTTCACATCAGCTTAGTAAAGCGTTAACAAAGCCTCGCTGTGACACTGGATGGATTCATTATCAGGAAACACTATTTAAGACCCTAAACATCTGTGCTCCTGCAAGTTAGCACACATCCACATCCATCGCCACCATCCCAACGCCGCTGAGATCTGACTGAGCGTTTCCTCTTGAAGAACTGTTAATAACCCACTTTCACAGCGGAAATGAAGGTGTAAGATTGTGCAGGTGGTTGCGTGATGTTGGAAAGACTTAACTTGGTGATGCAAAGCCTCGACTGAGGCCGTTGCGAAACATCTGTCTCTTTTGGATCCTTAAAACTTGCCCAAGGCGTTTCTTCTTAGAGAAGTAACTCGGCTTGTCGGACATGGGGTTTGATCCGTAGGAAAGACAGAATTCTGTGATCTCAGTTTGGGTCTGGTAAATATAAGAGAAGTTTAATGCCATTGTGATATACAATATGACTAAAGATAACATGCTTTATTAAAGTCAAAATGTAGATTTGTATTTGTACTTTGATCTCAGTTTGTTTAGAGACGGCACTGGCAGACTGGCAGACTGGCAGCCCAGCACTGGTAGAATAAAAATTCTTATAGTTTGGAATATTAAAAGTGGGTTGTATATTTATATAACTATAAGATGAAAATGTCGGCCTTCTTTGCATCCATCAAATCCACTAATGTTACAAAGATTTCCATCAATGAAATTATTGAAATCAAAACGAGCATTAAATCCATAAGTGTAAGTATATACACTATGTCTTTAAGTTCAGCCTTGCTCTATTATAAATATGGGCTTCGTTTCACTCTATTCCCACATTTGGTAAAGAACTTGACATAGTTGATGTGAATCATTACCGTTTTAGAGTCACATTTACAGAGCAAACTCTTTATTTTAATAACTTCTTTAACAGCTGCTTGATTTATTGAAGTTTTGTTCAACGGCATTACAGTTAAAAACATATTACCCACTACTTTCCACACTTCCTTATGGAATCAAACCGCCTGACCTATATTTGTCAATCTCATTGGAAGAAAAGCACACTGTAACCTTAATAATAAAGCACACGAACAAGCTGGAATCTAAACTTCGGCCGACACACATTCACAGCCTTGTTGAGTTTCTTCCCTAATGTGGAGTTTGATTTACGGCCAACATTTCATCCACTTCCACAGCAAGAAAAAGCACTTTTAGACACACTATTAGACGTCCATCTGGAAAGTCAATGTACTGAACTTCTGTTCGCCTCTCGCTTAAGTACCCTTCCACTATTATGGTTTATTATGAATACTTCAGACTTGCGTTCTGATATATTACAGCGAACAATCTGAATCTGAACAAGTTCTGTGGTTTAAAAGGTAATAATGAATGTTTGAGTTTGAGTGAAGCCTTTTCATAATACAGAAAATTATTAAAACATCAATATAACTTTTATTCTAACTGTTTGTTATAATTAAAATTACATTATTGTACATTATAAAGCTCATTTTATGCTATGCTCTAACAAGTGTCCAAATTACAACACGATTCATCGATAATATTAATGACATCAGACTTTTCCTTAAATAAATCATAATAATGGATTTTTTCAACACAACAACATGGCAATTTGTTGCCATTCGTGTTTCTGTACATTTTATTTCGCACCAGTGTTGTTAAGGGTGTCACTTATATATAAAGAATTGATTTTACTTTCTCATTTTTCCTGAAAGACGAACAAAAACATGGTAAAGTTTTGTTTTTTAACTTCATACATTTATATAAAATTAAAAAATCATATATTGTATACAATATTAAAAATATGTTTAAGTTCCCCCCCAAAAAAATAAACATATCAATGAGATAAAAAATCCACAAAAATGTGCCACCTCCAAAAACGTATGAATTGTCATGAGATGTGTTTCCGTGTTCTGTAGTATTGATGTTGAAACTGTTTCACCTGCATGCTTCTGGTTTAACCATAAAAAATATCTGATATATCTGGATGCAGTTAGAAGCCCTGGTGTTGTTTAGACTTGCAGATGATGTATGTAAACATCATTAACTCTTTGAACTTGTTCAGTGGAGTAAATCTGTCAAGCTAATGAAAGGCAGTGGATTCTGCGGGTGTAACACGCTTCCCCGGCACAAGGTAGGGTGCAGAAAAGGCGTGGGGCCGCAACTTTTCATTCGCCTGTCAGGGGAGGTAAATTGAACCCTTGCCGGGGCATAGCGATGGGTCAACAGGCACAATCCATCCACCATCAAGCACTTTCAACTTGGGGCTGGCGTGCGGGCGAGCGGAGAGAGCTGCTGTCAATCAAACGGTGTGACGATCATTACGGGTTTGCAGCCAAGCAGAAAAAGACTGTAATAAACGGGTCAGACCGACTCCATCGGGCCGCACATGCCGCAAGGGCACGCCCGGTGGCCTCGCCAGGCATCAAATCCTCGTCTTCCTGTTTGACCCCATTACTACACCGTGATGGGCCTGCCTGTCACAACTCCTAGCGCAACAGTCCGACGCGCCGAATCACTCTTTCCGACAGGTAAGCCCGAGATCATTTATTTCAGCCGACGGTCACGCTAGGCTTGCCATAGCGACGGGGCATCTTTAACACGCCAACATCCGTACCTGCACTCTTATGAGGGCTTCTCCTGAATGCGATGTGTTGGAAAACCATGCGAGTCGATGATTCAATGAACGCCGGCATCATTTGCTGTCCAGCGAGGTGTGAAGATTCTCTGGTGCTTTAAAGTCGCCTAGGTAGACACCTGATGTGACACACGTGCATAAAAAGATACCATGCAAGGTAACATCTATACATATCTTTCAATGCAAGTCAAGAGCCGATGGTGATATTCAGGTCAATTACCCACAATCCCTCTGTATTTGATGCATTATGAACACAAACAATGAGTTGTGCGGTGTGCGTGTGTTTTTATTTGAAATCGCCTTTGGTCTCTGCTCGGCCTTTGAGGATAAGAAGCAGATGTAAGAAGGAGAAGGTTTGTTGCTGCTCGAGTGCATAATAAGAGTCGCGTCTGTGGCCTGAAACTCTACAAAGGCTCCAGATCTAAATGCTATGCAGTATATATGCATTCCTAGTCCAAACACACAGAGAGAGAGAGACCAGAGACCGGCTGTTTGATCCTGAACTGCTGCGTAGTCTTTCATCTGCTTCAAGCTTTCTAAAACTGTCCCCGTGATGTTCCTCACACAGAAGTTCAGATGATGACCTGGGATGGTTCCACCCGAGTCTCCATCGGTCCCATCAGCATCTATAAACTCAACATTTGGTACAGTAAACAGAATTGATACTATTTAAATTCTTTTTTTTAAAAGCACATTATTTGATAAATGTCTCGAAACGCCAGTTTCAAACCAATGCAGGTCATGGCGACTGACTCTATTTGACCTTTAGTCATGTGTGACCTCTGGTGTTGACAGACTGGGTCATGTACAGAGGTAGTCGAGCACAGGAACCCTCTCTGATGTCGTGTTTATCAAACAAGACATCGGCTTCATTTATATAAAGTCACGTGTGATGTTGATCTGTATTGATTCAAGCACACTGTTTGAAACTTTTACTCAATGATAAATGAATTATTAGTTGGAGAATTTAATCAGGGTTGTAAAACTGATATGAACTTTGGTCATGAGGATCATTCATGGATGTTTCACAGAATTTGTGCATTTGTTTGAATATTCTATCATCAATATACCATCATGAATATTCACAAATCAAACACAAACACACTGGACAGATAACAACATTGCAAACAGTTGTTTCTTAATTTTAAAATACATTAGAGCAAAATAAATACAATAAAATGAAATATTTTATATATTATAATTTCTAAAGATACATTTACACACAATTTTGAGTTGGCTGACTAAATAATAGACAACAAATTTACACATTTAAAAAATATTTACGTACAAAAAATAAAAAGACATGAACATGACAAAAAGACAAAAACATTCTTTAAAAAGGAATATCACAATGTGTCAAAATAAAATAAAAATTATTGAATAAATTAATAAAATCTATTTCCCCTTTGGATTGAGTTTTTTTCACTTTAAACATAAAATTCAGTTTTTATTTCTTTTAAAGCAGGAATTTAAATGTTTACTGTTTACATGACTTTAACATTTAGGCATTAAGCAGACGCTTTTATCCAAAGCGACTTACAAAGAGTCGAGGAGACAATGAAGCGTTAAATAGGAGAGACAACAATAGATGAACAAGTGCTACAACAATGTTACCAAGTTACACAAAGCGAGATAAAACATGTAGGGGAGGAAAAAGGCAACGGGGTTTTTTTTTCATATATATAATGCGTGACTAGGTTAGGAAGAGGGTTTCCTAGTGGGTTAGGTGTAGACGGAAGCGATGAGTTTTTCCCAAAACTTCAACCCAAAATTAAAATTCTGTCATCATTTACTCAGCATTTTGACATTTCAAACCTGTATGACTTTCCTTATTCTGCAAAGCACAAAAGAAAGTTGATTACAGAAAACTTGGTCCCCATTGAATCGCATTGGTATTGTGCCCGTACAAGAGAAGTGAATGGGTAACAATGATTTAGCAGCATTCTTCAAAATATCTTTTGTGTTTTGGCGAAGAAAGAAAGTCTTACAAATTTAAATGACAAGAGGGTGACAGAATACGGTATGAATAATGAATAAATATGAATAAATGATGAAAGAATTTTTGATTTGTCAAAATGATGAGGGAAATACAAAGGAATTCATTTTTTTGGTAGTGTATAAGGGGAATTGCGTATTTTTAAAAACTGAAAAAACATGACTTTAAAAGTCACCCCATTCATCGCCATTTAAACCCACTTTCTCATACTTCTCTGTTAAGGTCCTCGAAATCCAATCAACGTGTCAGTGAAATGGCTCTTCATCTGCAGAGATTAAGAGAGCTTCTATTACATCCGATTTAACCGGAGACCCCGGCACACATTTCCACACAGCTATTAGTAACACCTGGAGTCTTTCACATTAGTTGGGGATCTGGCATCATAAATTCCGGCCTATTAATGGCCATTCTGACTTCTTAGGATAAATGGCTCAATGTTTTTGATAATGAAAATATACACTCCGCTCGGAGAGCCCGCTCCTGGACTCACATTACCTTTGTAATGTACTTCATGGTTGATCATATCAGACGACGTCATAACTTTTACCAAGACGGACTTATTAACTCAGAAATGTGTTTCAGAGACTCTGAGGTTCTTCAAGCTTAAAGTCTCTGATTTAATGAAAGGTCCTTACTGTCTGGAATCTTTATATGAAGTAATTCTCCTCCAGGTTTTAAATGGGCACAATGTCAGAAGGGTTTCCAATGCGTACAATACAAACTCGTCTTTGTGTCGTACAGCTTGGCGGACGGCTCAACTTCTCATGTTGATCTTTGAATATAGTGAACGTGAGTTCTTATAGGATTCATCACACGAACTCAATAACAGTTTTTTGCATTCAGTTGGATGTTGAAGTGGGCAAAAACCTCCAAAGAAGCGTCCAAACTAAATGTACCACGATTTGATATTACAGTCGAAGGCCATCTCAAATGTCACGATGGAAAATAACCACAGTTTAAGTCTATACTATGACTGGCAGCGGCGCGCAAGAGGGACTCCAACATTTTCCAGAATTATATGTGGCTCGTATCATGAAAATTGATTAGTTCAGGGAAAAATGTGACACCAGTTAATCGAGACTTTAAATAAAAAGATATAATTCATGGGGCACGCTGAAAATTGTCACTCTCAGCATTTTTATGACTGTACGAGCCTTTATGACTTCAAAGAAAATGTCACAGGCAGCAAATGACGTTGCACTGAATAACGTCGTAACAGAGAGGAAGACATTTAAAACTGGACCGTCTCGACAGTCAAGTACTTCTGCTGAACGTACATTTTACCCAGACTAGACAAAGACACCCGGCTTATTTGAGAGTCACTTAAACACAAAGAGATGGTCCACAAGTTCATTTTGAATTACACTGAATAATAATAATAATAATAATAATAATATACTTTATTCTGAATCTTTATGAGTAAATAGAAACCATTGCATTGCATTGGACAATGATTTTTTGTTCACCTATTGTTTTATTGTTCACCTATTGTTTTATCAGCTATTTAACGCTTCATTGTCTCCTCGACTATTGTAAGTCGCTTTGGATAAAAGCGTCTGCTAAATGACTAAATGTAAATGTAAAATGTAAATTTTCTTTTAGTCTCTTTTTATGTTTAGTCTGTTGCTGAATCAGAGAGCATAATATCTGTCCATTCAACTCAAATTCTGTCATTCCTATTTGCAAAACTTTACAAAACTATAATGAACCACTTCTCTATTACATCCTGAAATATATTGAGTAATAATAACTAGTGCTTTATATGCTATGCATATGGCAGTCAATATGAAAAAAGCAAAAACAGACAAAAACAGAGAGTTTTTATTATTTCTTATTGTGTTAGTTAGCAGTCTTTAGAGTTGGAGCAACCCATTAAATGGGATTTATGCACGATAAATCAATAATGTAGTTTTTAGTGTTTGATTATGGAATGTTATTTCACTCAAAAACTTGAAAAAGTATGAGTCAAATATACGAAATATGAAGTACTCAAGTGAACAATATAAAACTCAATATCTATACTGAAACAAAAACTGATTGATACTGAACTATAGTAATCCATAGCATGAATAAATTAAAATACATACAAGTGTCATGTTAGATACTGATCTCTAAACTGAAATATTGAACTAAATAAAGTAGAAGTACAAAAAAATAAAATGAAATACTAATAACTATACTAAACAGAGAGGTGGTTTCAAGGACAAACTAAAACACATTTTCATACTGTCCTAATTGAAACTGTTTAAATATATCAGTGCCATTGTTTCTCAACATGTACACTATTAATACTTGTTTGTAGGGCATGTTTGTAAAAGATACCCGTCTTGATTTTCACAAAGATCTTAAGGCTCAAGCATATCCCTGTTCAGAAAACCTCCCCTATATTACCAAAACTATAATAACATATGATATTATGTTTCCAGAAAAGCCATACCCCAAAACCAACCTGTAAAAATAGGGCAGCATTTACTGTATTAATATAAAGAAATCATTTTTTACAGTTAAATAATAAAAATATGTTAAAGTTCCCCCCAAAAAAATTAAACATATGAATGAGATAAAAAATCCACAAAAATGTGCCACCTCCAAAAACTTATGAATTGTTCATGAGTTTGTGTTTGTGTGTTCTGTTCATGTTCATTTTTTACAGTTAACCGTTATTTTACATTGTACATTAAAACTAAATTTCTCGATAACATTAATGGAAATGTCACAAAAAAAAAGATATTGTATACTGTTGACATATGAGCATATCAAAAACACTTCAGCCCAGGCAAACATCTTCATCTCTCTGGATTATAGAACACTTTTTTAGACTTTTAATATTGTTAGTTCTCGTGTTAACAGGGTTGATATTGTGCACTTGCCAGTTTCTCTTATGTTGTTGAAAATCATTCCAGGTTATGACTAAACGAAGAATGTTGTGTTTTACAAAAAAAATGAATATTTTGCAACTTCCCGAATAGCTTGAGAAAGTTTTTCCTCTTTAAATGCTAATCTTTCGCTCTGAATCTGTGTCTAATCTTCTACATCTAATTACTATGATACAGTTGATAAAATACCTCTGCTGGTTTTCCATCTAAAGCTTGTATACAATTAGTGTAGACATGGAAAAATAAATCAATATTCCCAGTCCAACTGTAAAAAACAATTAAGGCGAGCAGACCCGGCATTGAGAGTCACGGCAAATACTGGTTCATATCCAGAGAGAACTGTACCCAAAATGCACTGCCGCAGCTAACACAGGACGTATAACACCGTTGACAGATGCCAATATCAGTGTCGCCCAACATGTGTGTGTGATTGAGTGATTTAATGAAAAACAAAGCAAAATAAGTCTCAAACACCCCCAACACGTAAAGTGAAGTGAGCTAAGCCCAAAGCCCTCGGGTGGAGCGGAGGAAAAAATGTACGGATATGGTACACGAGGAACCCTGGCATGGACAAGGTCGTGCTTATTCTCTTGTGTTTCCTGAGCCGGAATGAAAATCTTCGCCCTCTTTTGTTTCACTGAATTCTTTTTGAGTTTCTATTTTAGCAGGTCATTCATTGACAGACCCGGAAACAAATTATATTGGCATTGGATTTCAAAGAACAATATGTGACCCCATTGATTCAAGTTCAAAGTTAACATGAAGATAAATAAGAAACCTAGAAGGAAACGCTTGTTTTAGAAAACATGAACATGAAAGAGCATTATAAGAAAAGTGTAAAAGAAGATAAAAGCTGTACTTTGGATCTATGTAAAAAATTAATCTGGAAAATAATTTACATACAGGTTTAGAGAAAAAAATATGAATGTATTGGACTTTTCTTTCTTATGTGCTAGATAAATTACACAATGTTTGTTTGTTTGTTTGTTTGTTTGTTTGTTTGTTTGTAAAAAATAGTTTTTGTCAAAAACTTTAAAACAAAAAAAACTATCAAACTATTTCACTTTTTAAAAGTCTAAAATATAAGAAACACCATTACAAAAGTAAAAGAACATTTATTTTGCGATGCACCTGTATGCAAAATAAATATAATGTCTGACTTTAAATGCACAAAAACCTTAAGAAAGAAATGTTTTCTGAGTTGATGGCACCTGTAAGTTTCCTTGTTGACTCAGATGACCACGGTCTGGGATCTTCCCACAGTTCCTGAAAACTCTCAATGTAAGCATTACTTTCATGCCAGAACACAAAGTTTTATTATCCGGAAAACTGCTTTTACTGGATGATACATATTAGAGTTTCGCTGTAAGACTGTATGAATATTTCAGCATATCAATTAGTCAACGGATCATTTGGATTTACACAGAGAGTAAATAGACATAACTTTGTACGCAAACAGGGTTTTACAGGCACGGAAATATCACCGCAGCCAGTGGAAATACACATCATTGACACGATCATCAGGCCATAATATCAACAAAACTACTTCACATAAACATTCAGTTCAGACCCAGAGAGAAAAAACAGACAATTTTTGGTTCCTCTGAGAAATATGTTTGGATCTGATGACATTTGTGACAACGAAGAAAGATACACAGTTGTACACAAGATAAATATTTTCAGCAATGCATAAGTTAAGTTTGCTTTTATACAAAATATATTGGATTGTTTTTGTCTTGAGCATGGCCGGAGTTGTAGATACATATTCTTCTTAAAAAACAACAAAAAAATTCTGCCATTTATTCACATCCGCGTTGTTTGACACCTGTATCTATTTCTTTGTTCTCATGAACTATATTTTGAAGAACCAAACAGATCTCGTACCTCAATGACTTCCATAAAAGGAAAAACAAGCTTGTTCTCTTAAAAATACAAAATAAGATATTTGGAAGAAAGTAGGACAGCATTTTTATTTTCCTACTCTAGTCAATAGGGCCCAAGAAAAGTTTTGACTTGCAATCATTTGTCGAATTATATTTCGCCGTTTAACCAAACAAAAAATCTGCAGGCTTGGAACAACTTTGTGTGTCATGATGATCCAGTTCTGCTTTGATAGAAAGTTTTGATAACTAAAAAAGAATAGATACTCAAAAAGAAATAACTTTATATAAATTGTTAATGTAAATTAAATGACATTAAAATAAAAAACAGCGATGAAGTGATGAGGGTCTGGATACAGTATCCTAAAAAGACTCCCTGATTCTGTCATGATTTGTGAGCACCCAAGTGTACACAGCTCTTAACAAAAATACTTTATTTATCCAAAATATCCCTAACATAAAATCCCTCGAGGGGACAAACAAGAACAAAACAAGCTGAACTTGACAAATACACTCAAGACAGGACACAAACAGGGATGGAATAGACAACCATTCAGCACTAACAGAAAATACAAAGGCTTTAAATAGAGAAGAAGCTAAAGCAGGTAACAAAGGAAACAGGTGAAGGGCATGAACTCATAAAGGGATGATGAATAAGGAAACAAGGGGGCGGGGCTTAGACTCATGACAGGTGAGCACATGGCACAAAGAAACAATGGCCATGTGCTTCCAACATAAACACAAGACATGAGGATATCAAGATCATGTCATTCTAACACGACATATAACCACAGAAGGACAGGACTATGACAATTTCAGTGCACAGCTTATTTTCTTATTCATTTTGTTTGTCTTTGATTATTTAAAATAAAAGACATTCTTTTTTTTTGCAGAACACAACATAAGGTATTTAATCATCTCAAATTTTTTGTTAATGCAGTCAGGGGAGTTCAATGTTGTTTGTAATTAAACATTCTTCAAAATATCATATGCTATGTTCTGCCAAAGAAATAAAGTTTCAAGGCTACATCAATGATTGTGAAGGTCAAGGCACACACTGTAGTGAAGTGACGTGACGTATTGCCAAGTATGGTGTTCCATACTTGGAATTTGTGCTCTGCATTTAACCCATCCAGTAAGTGAACACACACACACTGTGAACACACACCTGGAGCAGTGGGCAGCCATGCCGCCGCGCCCGGGGAGCAGTGGGGGGGACGGTGCCTTGCTCAAGGGACTCACCTCAGTCGTGGTATTCCCGCTGGTTCTGAGTCTCAAACCAGCAACCTTCGGATCACGAGTCCAAGACTCGAACCACCAGGCCACGAATGCCACAAGGATGGCCTATCCTTTTGAATGCAATTATTATACTAAAAAAATAAATAAAAATATAATAAAAATATAAATAAGTAAGCATGTAGAGACTAAAAATCTAAACTTTTATGCATTTATGGTAAACATGTTTGCCTCTCATGAGAGAGAGAGAGAGAGAGAGAGAGAGAGAGAGAGAGAGAGAGAGAGAGAGAGAGAGAGAGAGACCAGAGAGAGAGAGACCAGAGAGAGAGAGAGAGAGAGAGAGAGAGAGAGAGAGAGAGAGAGAGAGAGAGAGAGAGAGAGAGAGAGAGAGAGAGACCAGAGAGAGAGAGACCAGAGAGACCAGAGAGAGAGCCAGAGAGAGAGACCAGAGAGAGAGAGAGAGAGAGACCAGAGAGACCAGAGAGAGAGAGAGAGAGAGAGAGAGAGACCAGAGAGAGAGAGACCAGAGAGAGAGAGAGAGAGAGAGAGAGAGAGAGAGAGAGAGAGAGAGAGAGAGAGAGAGACCAGAGAGAGAGAGAGAGACCAGAGAGAGAGAGACCAGAGAGACCAGAGAGAGAGACCAGAGAGAGAGACCAGAGAGAGAGAGAGAGAGAGACCAGAGAGACAGAGAGAGACCAGAGAGACCAGAGAGAGACCAGAGAGAGAGACCAGAGAGAGACCAGAGAGAGAGACCAGAGAGAGAGAGAGAGAGACCAGAGAGAGAGAGAGAGAGAGACCAGAGAGAGAGAGAGAGAAGAGAGAGAGAGAGAGAGAGACCAGAGAGAGAGACCAGAGAGAGAGACCAGAGAGAGAGAGAGACCAGAGAGAGAGAGAGAAAGAGAGAGAGAGAGAGAAAGAGAAGAGAGAGAGAGAGAGAGAGAGAGAGACCAGAGAGAGAGAGAGAGAGAGAGAGAGAGAGAGAGCCAGAGAGAGAGACCAGAGAGAGAGAGAGAGAGAGAGAGAGAGAGACCAGAGAGAGATCAGAGAGAGAGACCAGAGAGAGACCAGAGAGAGAGACCAGAGAGAGAGAGACCAGAGAGAGAGAGAGACCAGAGAGAGAGACCAGAGAGAGAGAGAGAAAGAGAGAGAGAGAGAGAGAGAGAGACCAGAGAGAGAGACCAGAGAGAGAGACCAGAGAGAGAGAGAGACCAGAGAGAGAGAGAGAAAGAGAGAGAGAGAGAGAGAAAGAGAGAGAGAGAGAGAGAGAGAGAGAGAGAGAGAGAGAGAGAGAGAGAGAGAGAGAGAATTCCGGTGTCTCATGCGGCTGAAACTCACTGTCATAATAGAAACCAGAATTTACAGCAGTCAGACCACAAAACAAGCTTTCTAACCCAAACCAGACCCACAAAAATCCTACAGGCTCACCCAAAACCAACCCAGAGAAAACCCCCAAAACACATCACTTTTATGAATGTCCTCCAGTGCCCCGCTCAAGGTTTCACGTTCTGAGAGAACGTAAGTCACATTTCGTGAAGCATACTTGATTCTTTCCTAGTAGCAGACACACAGGCTGCTTAAATGTTTTACCATTCACTTTTACATACAGACTGACCTTTCTGAGTAAATCAGTCAAACATTGGCTGCTTATAGACCTATAAAGAATATCAAATTTATTGGCAAATTATGAAACACGTATTTTATTGAAACTCGGGGGCAGCTCGAGCCGAAGAGGAAGGCAGAACATTTTTCCAGCGACAGCGTCCTCTCAGTTTTAGTGGACATTTAAAGAGTTTAATGGTGACGTAAAAGTGACTGTTTTCATTTCTCCCGTCCTGCTGTTTGAAATGGTGTTGTTGGGATAGAGTCTAATGAATCTGGGGACTGAAACGGACCACAGTGCTCAAGATTTGTACATTTCTGTAGACACTATGGTTCACAACACACAGCAATGTTCATCTATACAAGTTCAGGTATGTTTCATGAAATAGTACTATAATAATTGTAAGTGTTCTACAAAAAAACGACTAAAATAAAAATATTAAAGGTAAAGAATTTCTTTTACACCCTTAAAAACAAAGATGCTTTAAAGTTTCTTCAATGGCATCGTGAAGCACCTTTAATTTAAGAGTGTATTGTAATAATACAAATTTCATTAAACTGAACACGTGCAAGTTACCAACAATCTTCAAAATATCTTATATTTATCTGTGGAGGAATAAGAAGGATTACAGTATTTTTATTCTTGGTATATGTTTAAAACAAGCCAAACCATTCTACCAACGTGGCAAGAAATACTTGAAATTCTGGCACTTGGAAAAAGGTAAAACTATTTTCAAGTTTATTTTTCATACCCCAGGCAGATTTGTTTTTTTCTTTGTGAGTTAACACTTACATAATTCTTCCATTTCATAACAGTAAAACTCTCTCCTGTGTAGTAAATACATATTGATTTAAGAATATTTTGTTAATCATATTAAAAAACAAGACATGCTTACTGTAGCAAGAAATACTTTTTTATCTAAATAACAGGTTCACAGGGATGCCAAAAACAAGAAAAATCCAAACTTTATATCTATCCAATTAAAGCAAATGTTTTTAATGTTTTAGAATGTTTATCTGCTGTAATACAATTGTATTTTGATGGAACGGTCTTCCGTAGCAGCGTGTTTATAGCGTAATGACGTTTCTCATACCGCCAGCTTGGCTTAAACCCACCCCGAGGCCTTCATTATGCATGTGAAATAATTCCTTTTTATACAAATACACATTTGTCTGTACGGTTGTAATCACTTTCACACAATCGGACATGCTCACAATCTCCTTTCAGACTATACAAAACCCTTGTTTGGATCTTAACACATGCCCCCGAAACAAGACTCAAATCCTAGATATTTAGACTAACAGCAGACTAATGATCATCTCCTTTAAGAAACCTTTAAATGAGAGATCCTTGACACTTTTTGACAGCTTAAGAGGGTGGGACACAATGGCATTTAATGACTCCTTAATTCCAGTAATTTGCAGGAATACTGTTTTATTTGTGGCCGCTCCAAGAGCTCAAATTGGGCGACACTTAACCTACTTAAAACAAAATCTGGATGAACAAATTTGTTCTCAGAAGTCATTAAACAAGACACAAGAAGAACAGAATCATTACACAAGATTTATTACTATAGATGTTCTTCCTCCTAAAAAAGTGGTTTCAACTTGAGAAATGATCTTAACTAGAGCACAAACATCAAACTATCCTCTTCCAAATTGAATACATTTGATATAAAACACATTATTCTTTCAATAAATGCTCCTAGACTGTCTTGCCATGACTATAAAGTTCAGGAGATTTTACCTTTTCATTTTGATGTCGTCTCTGATGATTCTAGAAATGAAAATAAATGTCTTTTTTAAACACAGGAAAGTGTAAACTAATCTGGATTGGTCAAATTGAATGAAACATGTTTGAGTTCATATTGAGACCTTAAATAATATCGACTTTCGATTGCAGACTCGACAAATCTGAAAGAGGGACATTGTTGAGAACTCTTCTTTCTCCTAACTAATGAAACAAGAGTGATCATTGTTGTTTTAAATCAGCTAAGGTGTTTGTCTTTCCATCTCCTCTTGTTAAAATGTGCCAGATGCCAAGTGAGGTACCAGCGTGCCACAGGCATTCACAAACACACTCTCACACAGAGAGCTGGTAGGTGGGAGAGGATGGGAGAGGATGAGAATCCTCCCGCGGGGCAAGTCTGAAGGAGAGAGGGTGGGAGACGGGGTTGATCGTGGAAAAGACAGAATATGACTGTGTAATATTCGCCGTGGGCCTCAGAGGCAGGATCCATCTAACTGCCTGTAAAAGATGCAAATTCGGTGAAATTATCAGCTGTAGAGCCCCGGGCTGTTTTCCAGCGGCCTTCTCCCGGCCCCCCGGCCCCCGCGCTGGAGGAAGTATTAGAGCAAGGAGCAGAAAGAGGCAAAGTTCAGTTGGCTCGGGGCAAGCCCCTAACCAAACCCCTCCAATTGGGGACATATGAAGACTCCTTGCGTATGAAAGATCTCGTACGTCCCTAAACTGCTGAAACCAAATACACGCAAATAGAGTCGAAATGAGTGACGGAGGAGTCCGGAGGAGAGAAAATGAGAAGTGAATGGGAAGGATCCTTCAGGCGGGTTTCAGAAGATATACAAATATTTTCATATACAGTTAAGGGTAAAGAGATCCGTGAATAATAATGTTAAGCTTGTTTTCTTTCTTTAGCATTAAATATATGTGCATTCAGGAGCATCTTCCAAATTCTACATGAATAAAAACGTGGTAAAAGTATTTAAAACGGTAATCTCTTTTACATTTTAAGTATAGTCAATTTTACAAAATCCTGTATAGCATAGAAACAATATGTTATTTTATCAAAGTAAACAAGACATTATTATTCTAATTATTATTTTGAGGTATCAGATCTAAAGAAAAATAACACATAGTGTTTCCAAAACTGTATTAATGTGGATCATCCAATCAGAAATCCGATTCTCCATTTTATGCTATTAGGTTTAATGTTTAAAATAAACGTCATTGTGAAATATAAAATGGCTCCTAACATAATATAAGTGTGGTCATACCGGTCGCCCCATAAAAAATATGGCAGGGTCTCAGAATGATCCATTATTTAAGGTGTACATTACACACACGGCTGTTAAACACAAAGCCTCTTTCTCCTGAAAGCCTCGACTAGGAAATGAAAATCCACATCCAGGGTTGTAAACATGAGCTAATCTTTTCCTCAAAAGACTGAAAGAAGGAAGTTTTGTGATTGGAGATCTATTTGAAAGTCCATTATGTGGAAAAGCGTTCGGTGAAAGGGATTGGCTGAATCGAGGGCGGAACGGATTCGCTTATGGAGGACACGCCTCTCTCGGTTGAGTCCTAGTGTCTCAGACCACAACAAAAAAATTAACAATATTAATAATCCGATATCATAAACAAACATATGTGATGAGTGATATTTAAATAAAAACAAAGCAAAAGTCTGATCGGTGTTTATGTGAAAATGATGTTCAGTTTAGTTGCAAAGCTAAAAGAGATATTATGAAGAAAAATTATTATAAAGTTAAATCAAATAAAATATAGAATACTGTGAGTTTTTAGAACAATAGTTTTATAAAAACCGTTGCATTATTTGTAAATCCAGAAAACACTTTTATTTGAAAAAGTGGCAAACCAACTCATATTTATTGAGAATGATGGAGATAATTTGACCTTTAACCCTTACCAGCGACTATATTCATAGAAAACCATTCATGAAAGAAAAGCCACAACACATCTACGGCACATTAAGCTGGAGGACGGTCATGTTGGTGGCCACCCTGGGTGTGCGACGGGACTAAAACACTTCACCTTTATCTAATTGTGTTTTTTAAGCTCTGGTTCCTGTGATTCTGTGGCACGGGGTGATCCTGGGAGGAAACATATGGTGTGGGACTCCTAAAGCTCTTAGCTGAGGCCCATCATACAGACGTCTTGGTAAACGACTAATGTCACGAGCGTTCTCCTCTCACCCGTTAAACCGGAGGAGAGGACACCAGAAATATCCAAAGCTGTGCCGTTTTAGCTGTAAAGAAGTTACGGGTTCAAATAATGCCGGAGTCCCACTGGTGTAACGTGTGTGATCTGCTGGGACCAAGTGATCTGAGATTGCTTTTCCCACCAATCTCTTCCAAATGTCAGAGTTTTTTGCTTCTTCCTCGAGGATGAGGAATGAGAAGGCATGGAGCAATATACAGGAGCCCGACAGACAGGTGAGGACGCATGGCCGAAATGAACGGGACCTGAGTGAAAGCACCCTCAGGAGAGAGCTCTGGTCCAGCAGCAGCAACACCGCAGGGTCTCGAAGCTCTCGCTCGCGTGTAATAAAAGACATGAGCAAGAACAAAAGATTTAGTGTCGGAATAAAGAGAATGTGTTAGTTATTGTTTAGTCCACACAGAATTTGTTAGTTTAGAGGAAATCTGGATTACAGAAATATCAAAAAATAAGATTATTTTAGTATCTTGTAGCAAAATAACAACAGATCCAATATTAAAAAGTAATTATAATAACCCTTACCCGGCATCATACAAAAAATATTCAAATTCTAATAAAAAATGAAATAATTTCACATGATTAATTAGCCGCAGAATCACATTCTTTTGGAGATGCCCCACATATACAGTATTATGGGATCAAAGTATTTAACTTTGAAATAACTTATGTTGTTATGTAGAAAAAGAGAGAGAGAGAGAGAGAGAGAGAGAGAGAGAGAGAGAGAGAGAGAGAGAGAGAGAGAGAGAGAGAGAGAGAGAGAGAGAGAGAGAGAGAGAGAGAGAGAGAGAGAGAATAAGTATTATGTGGTTGGAGTAATCCAGGATGTAGACCACAGGGAGGAGCTGTGGATCTGCCTCCATCAAACACACACACACACAATCTCTCTCTCTCTCTCTCTCTCTCTCTCTCTCTCTCTCCCTCTCTCACTGGAGTAACTCTTGGCTCTCTGCCTCTCTTAGAGATGTCTGAGCACTTTTGAAAGGTTTTCTAAACACTGAAAATCCAGAATCTTTCCTCTCAAGATTAACCAGAGAAGCTAAAACCAAACAATAAGGCATTAACTTATTTAATTCATCTAGTGTTTTATTTAACAATAACAAATAGGCAAACATATCATATGTAAAATACGAATGCATTATTGCATATGCCATCAAAAGGTCATTTTCACTTTTGCAAATTGTATGAATTACTTATATTTAGTTTGCAGAGATTTTCTTCTTTTGTCAAGTATTAAAACAAGTGTTAATGCAACATCACAAGTCTTTAACATCCTATACAAACCATTAAAAGTCCAACACTTCTTGAATGAAAAGTGCCTCAATGAAACGTCTCATTCATTTCTCCAGCATTTATTTTTCTTCGCTTTAAAACATGTCATGATAATAAACTCACTGGATCTTTTCCTGTTGTTTTAACCCCTGAAAGTATGCGAGCGTGTTTGGAGATGCATAAAGCAGCGAGACGGGACATAAGAACTCTCCGGCCACATGTTCCATATGGAGTCCCCTGATGAGAGAACTCCATCAGTGAGATCCCATTCCTAAAGAGTCTCTGTTCTCCTCAGAGACACGTCAAACTCACTATTTCAAACTCCCAATGCCCCATACTAACCGTGAGGTTCTTCCTATATGTGGTTGTATTTTGTTATATTTGGGTTTTCAGCGGAACGTGTGGTTTGGAGGAAGCCCGCTGACATGACCCAAAGAGCAATGTGTGTTGTGTTGTTTGTGCTATGGAATTTAATTACCGCAAAGTAATGTTGTTTCTCATACAATGCTCTTATATTGCTCAGGAGACTCATTGAAGTATCCCTATAGAAGAAACGAAAACAGACTTACAATATTTGTGTGCTTAGGTCCTCAAATCTCTTGAGTAAACCTGAGCAGAGTTTGAGACGTCGAGATCTGAAACAGACACATACACAGCAAACAAATGATACGATTAAGTTTTTAAATTTCTCAATTTCTAGACATGAAATACATTTATTTGAAACAGATCTCATTGTGGTTTCTCTCCTCTTGAAATGCATATATCTCAAAGTATGCAAGTTTAAAAAACGTACCCCAAAACTTTTTGTAAATATTTGTATTAATAATTTATAACAATGAATGAGTTTTCTCAATCGATTGCCCCTTGTCTTTGGGTCGGTCCTGCTCTGAAGATCTGTGTTTCGACTTGTTGAATTATTTACCTTGATTAATAGGGGCTCTCGGATGCACGGGCCTGACCTCAGATCAGTAACACAAGTGTCTGTACGTACTCGAGCATTGTGAAGATGGCATATTTACTGCCCCTGCCTGTGGGGTCAAGCCTCGGGCCTGTTAAACGTAGTGGAGGATGTAAAAAGCAATTATTCGTCAGCGTATGACCTTTAAATCCGCCATCGTTGCCTCTCTCTGCTCTTCATTATCATAGGTGATGATCTTCTCCTTGTTCCGCGTGTACAACGAACGGTATCCATCCCACTCGCTGTAATGCCACTTACAGTTTCCAGCATTTACACAGAGGGACACTTTCAAGAGCTGGGTGCTTTTTATTTTCTTTCACAAAACCCGTGGTGTGTTTTTTCTTATTTTCTTACACATAACCTATGAATGGAGAGTTCACACAAAAATGTTATTCTTTCATAATTATTCAACCTCATGACTTCAAACCTGTATGACTTTCTTCTGCAGAGCACAGGAAAAGATATTTTGAAGAACCTTGGCAACCATACGATGCTGAACTCTATTGGTTTTTATCGTATGGACATTTCTCAAAATGTCTTCTTTTGTGTCAATGGAAAGACATGAGTGAATAAATGGTGAACATATTTCCTCTTGGGTGAAATGTCTCTTTAAAACCCTTAAAGAAGGGTTTTAATGTATACCTAAAATAAAACATTAAGCTCCAGATGAAGACAAAAGGACATGTTCAGCTTGACAGTGCTTGTTGAGCATATTTAATGTGATGAAAGAAACACACTTTACTCTCTGATAGGACATCTGTGTGCACATCTGTGTGAATGTGACTTCATGCATCCAACAGAAACCACCTTGGGACCTGTTGGTTAACGGTAAAAAGTTAAGTACGTTTAAAGAAACAACTTCTTCTCAAATGCCGTTTGGACTTCAGGAAAAGCTAATGTGTCAAGTTATTAAATGCTGATATATAACAATCCTTATAGACCTTCCTTTAAGATTCATTCGTATGATATCACGAATGATTGAAGGACATCCATCTGGACGTTAGAGTTTTTAGGGTTCTTGGCCGACTGTAACCGTTCAAAAAACGAAAACCAAATGTTCTGAGTTTTGTCACTTATAACTGATATTTGGATACTTGCATCCATCCATTCCTTGAGGAAAGACGTCTTGAGTAGGCAAACGGGGCTGGTGTTTGATGTGGGATGGGGCTTTTGAGATTAAGAGAGGATAGCCGATGATGTCAAGTTCTCCAGTCACCCTAAAAAAAACACAGCAAATAAGATGTCGTCTTGTTTGTATTCATTATCAGTTTTTACATGCGCACACTCTTGCATTAAACATTAGACAGCCTCTGATGTCTGCTTAACAGTTTAATCCCCCCCTCAGCATTCAGCTTGTCATAATAAAACCAGCCAAGCACACAAAGTCAAATACAAGCGGTGAGAGGTAGGGCGAGCGTTCGCCGATGTCGGAAGCATCGCGTCGCTTCTCCCCTCTTCACCTCGCACTCACGCAGGGCCGATCTCGCCGCGCGCCTCAAGTGTGACACTTCAATTCAATCTTCCCAGCGTGCCGAGGCCGGCCTATCAGCTGGCTGCAGGACGAGAGCGGCGCGCATGCGGAGGGACGATAGCAGGCCCTTCAAAAGACCCCTCCTCTGGAGCCCCTACAATGGAGCCCACTTCTGTCAACAAAGCACAGAACGCTCGAGCCCACATATCTACTCTATGGAAAAGATTAACTGTAGCAAATCCCTTTAGCCCCTTTTCTCAACTCCCCCATCCTCAACAACAGACCCCCTCGTGCTTTCTGTTTTTTGTATAAATACAAGTCGTCTACCGGATGTTGATCTCTGCCACTGGACTGGAAGGAGAGATTAGCTCGGTTAAAAACGAGGAATGCGTTTGCGTTTGAAAGCCCCATGATATGAGGTATAGGAAAGTACAGTAAAATCTGACATATTTATGCAAAATATTTCTCTGATACAGTAATGAGATTAAACGGACAAATGAGGACTTGAGAATAGAACCACGGGCTTCTTTGAGTGATTTACTGCGCGTTCCAATATTTATATATTGTATATTGTATACAGTTAAAACAAAATCACGTGATAAAACTTTAAAGACAGATTTTTATCCAACATGCTGATAGTGGAAAAAGTCATTCACGACAATGATACTATCGTGATATCCATTGGAATTATAAATAAAATATGTTTCCGTCAAATTTATATTTAATTAAGGTGGTTTGCTGTTTTCTCTTTTCTTTGCAGGTAAACACGAGTGAAGAGAGAGAGAGAAAGAGTTATATAAATTGGCTCTTGTTGCAAAACTTTTATAAACAAAATTAATTTTGAGGAGCTTTTGTTTCTGATTTCAATTATTATTGTGAATAAAATAAATAAACAATATTATGACTATTTCTGTTCGAATAAAAAATGTTTTTCTCTTTTTGAATTTAAATACAAGAAAAAGAGAGAGAAAGAAACTTGTAAGCACCAAATTAAAGAAGATCCTGTTGGATTTTTCAAAGAACTCAAATTCAATAGTCATTTTTGTTAAATTTTCTTTTTTCATCTCAAATAAATGTAAAGAGAGGACTGAGTGAAACATCATGGCTCTTAATGCAAACCTTTTAACTGGTGCTGAAACATTTTGCATATCACATTTATGTGATGTTAACCCAATAAAACTAAACATTGTTTTAATATCAACGCTTGTGTCAAATATTGTTATATATGATACCGACTGAACCGCATGTCTCCTTTTTTATTTCTTCTAAGATCCTTTTAACACGACAGAGGCCTTCATGACATCTACCGAGTTACAAAAGAGCAGCCGCTGATCAATACGAGCAATTTCACTCTGGGAGGCGTAAAAAAGTTTGACAGAGGGAAGGAAAAGCGTAGCTAAATGCTTGAGGAGAACGGTGCATGAAGCCTTCAGAAAACTACTTCACAATGGCGGTGATCCATTGCAAATACAGTTTAATAAAGAGAGAGAGCACATCCAACGGGCTGTGCGCCGCGTGGGCTGAAACCACATGGCCATTTCTCCATTAATTCCAGAGCAAGAGAGAGAGAGAGATGGAGAGAGAGAGAGAGAGAGAGATGGAGAGAGAGAGAGAAATTCAGAGTGACTCGCATGTCACCGGCGCACACTGGAAAAGCTCTACAAACAGTTCAATAGAACTGCCACTGTCCAAACAACCCTCTCCACTCATTAATTTTAAAAAGTTGTAGGAATCTGCCTCGAACGGTAAATATTTAACCAGCGCTGCGCGTCGACCGGCCCTGGTAAGCTCGACTTTAAACACACACACACACACACATACACTCATGCATCGAGAGCGGCTGAAAACTAATTACCGGAGGCAGAGCCACTTGTCGGCCGCCACAAGAAATAGAAGGTCAAAAGAGGAGCTTCGGCTCTGACAAACAGTCACTCCAATGAATGATACAAATTAGCCGTGGGGCAACTCTCTCTCGCTCCGCCATTACATGCCAGGAGAGAAGAGGACGGGCGTGATCCATACATCAGCTCATGGCGTACGATGGGTCAGGGGATGTTACGCACACGAGAGTCGCTTTCTTTCAGGGGAGTTAATGATGTGTTTCTCCAAGGCCTTTAAGCGCGTCTCTGAATATTCCAGCAGATCCTTCAAACTTTGTTTCATTATTGACCTCTGCCCTGAGGAAGATCTGCTGAAACCGAAAAAATGAATGTAATGTTGCATAAATAAGAGGTGCACGAAAGAACCAAAGTTGGTGGTTTCCGAAGCGACTTACTGGAACTGAAGAGGGTGTCGAGATGAGGTTTCTTTATTTGAATGTTCCCATGAGATTTTGAATTCGGGTTGGTTCATACACTTGGACCGCTGTTACCCGATTGGTCCGTATGCGTTAAGCCCGCCCACAAAAGAAATCCATCTCTAAAGGAGTCGGATTTGGATATCAACAGTGTTGCCAGATTGGAAGGGTTGATAAAACTTGGGATCTCTTTGATTCAACTGTTGAGTGTTTAGGTTTGACTACCAACATGTGATATAATTCTTTATGTTAATAGAATCAACATCGGTAATTAAATATTATGTACAAAGTACATAATATATGTCTATGGTTTGACACTAGGCCTATATACAAAGCATGGGTCATATATTTCGCAATAATTCCATTTTTATGTTGTTTTATATTCGAACTATTTATACTGTAATGTTTAAAATGAATTTTATCATTTAAAGGATTTCTATTTGTGTTTTCCCCTTTATATATATATTTTATCTGCCTCTGGCTTCACGCTTGTCAGACTCGATCTCTATCTTCAAAAAACATCTAAAAACTCATCTTTTCCGGCTACATCTAACTCACTAACTCACTACTTTTCTAACTACTCACTCTATCAAAAAAAAAAAAAAAAATATTTTTTATATATACTTTTTGTAACTTCGCTCTCTGTGTAACTCGGTAACATTGTTGTAGCACTTGTTCACCTATTGTTGTATCGGCTATTTACCGCTTCATTGTCTCCTCGACTATTGTAAGTCGCTTTGGATAAAAGCGTCTGCTAAATGACTAAATGTAAATGTAAATGTTATACATTTTTGCATTTTTTTTAAAGTGGGCATGTAGTTGGGCTGGATATCCTTAATCAGATCTGGCAACACTAAACCCGACACTTCTTTTTAAACACACCGCTCGATGTTACAATACAACTTAAATTCTACATTTAAAGACTCAACATTTAACAAAAGGTTGTAGGTCAAAATCTGCTGCTGTCATATATAAAACATGACAGTTTGCTCAATGAAATATTCTGTTTGTCGGTCGGCTGTCACCGGTTGAAGGATTTCTGGGTTCGGCTGGACGATTTAGCGGCTGCAGCTTCTGGACTTGAAGTGACAGGAAATATTTTACCTCCTCTCGTGGCAGCGTCGTGAAACGTATCAATTTGAGCGGAAGGAAAGAGAAGGAAGGGTGATTTGGGCCAAATGAGAGGGATTGATAGTGAAGAGAAAGAAAAATGCTACTGGGAGAGAGAGAGTCTCTGATGATCGGCACAGACTGATGGATGACCATTGGGGTGTGATTTGCAGGAATGACTTCATAAAGGAGATGACTGACCATCAGGAAGAGTTTCAAAATGAGAGGTGTGAAAACGAATGAAAAAGAATCAAGTTTAAGAGAAAGTCACATTGTAAACTTCACTTTTTGGAGTAACACCAGGAAATAAGTTAAATGTACAATTAACACTCAACTGAAAAATTCAATATGTTGTATCTCTGATTTTATAACTATCCTATTAATTGACTTAATCCATTTTATATTTTTGAATCATTGTCACAATGGTAGAGAAAGTTATTCTAACCAATGTGGAGGATGCTAAGCCTTGAAGTCCATCAGCATTTCAGTTTTCCCATCAATCCACGGAACTGTAAAAAGACAAAATATGTTAAATGTGTATTTCGCCTAAAATTACTCAACTCAAGTTGTTCCGAATCTGTATACATTTCTTTGTTATGTTGAACAGAAAGAAAAATATTTCCAAGAATGTTAGCAGCTGAGATTTCGGGGACATTGACTATCACTCTAAAATTGTTTTAATCATAGTCATTTGTAATTTACTTTTATAAAAGATTCTTAAAAAGTACATTATTTTGTGTTTGGCAGAGCCAAAAAATATGAAAAATATACAATATGTATTCTACCATGGTGCCACTGAAATCTCCTTCCAAATATTTCAACAATAACTATATAAAAACTATATTTGATCATATGACAGACGTTTTATATGACAAAGAAATTTGATAACTGTATAAAAGTTTAATGTACAACGAATACTTTTTATTGTATAGTTTTGATCAAAACATTTTCATAATGTGTGTCATATTGTGAATCTACAATCATGTATTGAATCAAAAAATCTATCATTACACAAAACTAACCATATTTTTAATCAAATCAGAGAAAGTAACCATAACTTAATTCTGTATCCCCCTAAAACATTAAAGAATCATGGATAACTATAGAAATTATATCCACATTGGGAATTCGTGCAAAGGACTTCAGATAACAAACGTAGGATATTGCTGTAACTAAAGGTACGGTCTCTGAGGCGTTTCTAATGTCATCACGTCTTCACAGTTTTGGTAATGTCTGACCACGGTGCTCACAGTCATGAAGTAATGGCCCGATCATGAAGGCCACCTGGAGTTCATTTTCAGCTGTGGAAAACTCCCACACACACAAACCTCCACGCATGAGAAATCCCGCAGCCAGCTGCAGACCGCTGCTTGATGGAGAAAGCATGTTTCTGGTTAGGCCGACCTCTGCGGTCACTCGCAGGAGCAAAATTCTCCAGAAAATCCCAAACTCACATCCTCACCATTAGCCAAATTCAATTTGTCATTCCAGTAATTATCCACGTAGGTTAAGCGGTCTGTGATCACGAGAGAAGAAAAGAGAAGACAGCGCGTTACTAGAAGTTAATAAAATATTGTAGGATAAACGCTTTTAAAATTGATATGCCATCTCAATGCTTCGTTTATCTAAAAAATCAAACTGGAAATTAATTTTAAAATAAATTTCGTATTTTTAATTTAACTTGGCATGCATTATTTTAGCTGTGCGTTAAAATAATGAGATGATAAACCTCCGGTTCATGCCACCCATCAGAGGGTCAAGATCGAGTTGGGGTTTGTACTACATGCAAAACACTTCAACATGTGTGAATATACTGTTCACACTGTGCATACAATATACTTTAGATCTAGTATGTTAATGAGATCACGACTATAAATGAAGTGAACAAAAACAAATGTGCAGAGAAAAAAGCCAGAAAACATCTGAAATCGTTCATCAGCGAGTTGCTGTAACGTGGTAAGTGGGGAGGAAACACACGCGCACACACTCTCTCACACACACTCACACACACACAGAGTGTTTGTGCCAGTATGGACGGCTGTGTGAAGCTGTCCTGGGACTGGTGAGAGAGAGAAAGGCTCGCTAGTTCTTGGCAGAGCGGCTGAACATCTGCATTTGGGCGTCGCAGGGGGAAAACCACGTTCTTCAGAGAACCGGCCTCGCGAGCTCGGATAGAATACATTTGGAGGTCAGCGTGTGTGGAACAGGAATTATCAAAGCGAAAAAAGTCAAATGAAAGGAAAGAAAGTGTCCAAACATGCAGAACAGTCCACGGTGTCGTGACCCGAGCACAAAGCGAGAGTCACGCATTATAAACCGGCTGTAAATGTCAGATGTATGGTACAAACATGCTGTATTTGTACAGCTCTGAGAATACGCCATAAGTTGTTTACATGCATCTTTTAGCGGCTCAGTATCAACATTTGGAACTGTTTGAACACACGTGAGTAAGTGTTGATATGAGACCCACGTGGCTTCTCTTCAGCTGATCTGGTCAGACATGTGTTGTCTAAATAAAGACTTGCTTTCTTAATCTTCACCTTTATCCCGTGCACACGTAATCTCAGCTTGCGCTACAGCGAAAACCTTAATTACGGACGATTGAATATCTCACTCCCACTCGGAGGCGAAGGAGTATCTCTGGCTGTCAATCAAAGGCCGGCCTGAGCCGGTATCACAGAGTAGAACCGGCATGCAGCAAACTTTCATGTTTCTTCCCAAGTATGAAACTATTTCTGCTTCAAACCGAGGAGTTATCTGAATACATAAACATCAGGAGTCGACAGTTGGGATGAGAATAAAGCCGAAATCAATCAATAAATCAATAAAAATAACTTGTCTTTCTAGGGCACATCATCTCTGGGTCTGGAGAATGAGATTATGGCCATGCCTAGTTTTGCTAATTATGTAAGGGAATACTGACATCCTTGAGCTGTCTATCAGAGCCCTACCCCAGGTGATCCAGAAAGGAATGTTTATCTTGGACCTTCAAAAGGAAATGACATCATGCAATGAGGTAGAAACAGGAAAAAAAGTCAAGAAGTGACCTAAAATAAGGGAGAAAAATATCAAAACAATATGCCATGTATCGGTCTGACAATATTGAAATATATTGTCATTTTAAATGTTTGACAAAA
>JAWHQN010000154.1:2683379-2780879 GCA_033220385.1 Triplophysa yarkandensis | reverse complement strand
ACTTGAGCTGGAACCCTGGCACACTTACTTTACCTATTAGGATTATCCACTTATAAAAAATACACTTCATTGCAATCTCATCTCAAGGTTTTCTGTCTAAATCATAATTTCCATTTCATATTGAATTGGATTTTAAAAAAATGCAAAAGTATTCCAGTAAAATTTTTAAAAATCACTGTTGTATACTACACTATTATACTTACTGTAATCGACGAAAGAAATTATGCTACTATAGTATATTATAGTAATAAGTACACTTTGTGAAAGTTTAATGACTGTATTTTTTATCATTAACTACAGTGAAGTCATAATCCGTCTTGTAGAGTACTATACTTTTGAAGTTATTGTGGTAAACTGTGCTTTGCTGCACTTGGTAGTATACTAAAAGTATAATATACATTTGTAATGGTAAAAAAAGTTTATTAACAAGTGTATAATAAAGTCATTATCTGTCTTCTACTGTAATATACTTTTGAAATTACTATGGTAAACAGCAGTAAATTGCAGGATCCTGTAGGATATACCAGAACAGTACTTCATTAGTACTATAGACATTAGTACACATTGTTAAAGTATACTACAGTATTCTTAAGTACATAGTAAAGTGATAAACTGTCCTGAAATCAGTAGTATACTATACTATTCACTAAAGAAACTGAAGCAAATCCAAGTAAACTGTAGTATACACTATAAAAATGTCATACAATGTTAAAAGTATACTACTTGAAATGATATAGAAAAGTGCTTAACTGTCTTAAGTGTACTTAAAAATCACCCCAGTAAACAGCAGTTTATCAGAGTAACCTGTAGTCTATTGTAGTACTTAAAACACTTTGTCAAAAAATTTACCAGCGTATTCTGTTGAAAATAATAGTATTATAGTGAAGTGATAAACAGTAGTAAATGCAGTATCCTTTAATATTTACAATAGTAAACTGCCGTGAATTATTGTATCCTGTTGTACACAACACTAAAAACGAGTACTTACTGTTAAAGTGTACTACAACAGTCTTCTGTGATAAGTGATAAGTGTTACTTACGCTCTTTACCATCTGTAGTACTTGCTGAAGTATACTACAGTATACTAAGTATACTAAGCATACTACAGTACATATATAATTGACCTGATTTCAGTACATATGGTGCAGTGCCGCACCAGCACAGATAGTGTCGAGTCAGACTGGATGATGGTGTTAGGTTAATACAATCCCACGCAGGATATGACACATACTCCGTCAGAGAGTCGTGAACCGTGCTGATATCTCTGATTAAAGTCAACTAAACTAGTTATTGTCTCATGTTACTCCAACTGTCTCCTTCAGCACCTGTCTGGAGCGTGACGAGTCTGACGTGACAGCGCATCTCGTCACCCCGTCTTCCTGCTGATGGCGTGAACAGCGTCGCCGGCGTAACCCGTCTCCGCGTTAATGACTCGGTTGGGAAGTTTCTGTAATGAGGCCTCACGCAGGAGCTCCTGCACACACAGCCATATGCAGGGCCATTGTTGCATGCATTAACATACGGCGGGTCAACTTAACATATGCAGACTAAAAAATGACTAATGACTTATCACTTGCATATTATTTTTGGACTTTCCTAAGAGCGTGCGACCTTTCCGAGGAGCGAGTGCGAACGTGAGAAAAAGAGTTTGTGTGTCTTCAGTGGTCATGAACTCCATGAAGACAGACGGGAGGAGGTGAAATGTGTAGAGAACAGACGATAGTGAGAAGAAGCTGAATGAGGCCTGCTGATACCATCTTTACTTCTGAGATGTGTGCTTACGTTTACATGTGTTAACAAATCTACCGATGAAAAAGACATCTACAAAAAAAGAACTAAACATACATAAATATCAGAGTTTTCCTTTACTTAACCAATCTTCATAATATTAGGTTTGTAATGATGATATATAATTTAAGCGGATTTCAATTCAAACGTATGATTCGACACAAACCGGGAAAAAAAGTCATGTGAAAATGTAAAGACAAATTGAATTGCAAAAAAAATTTGGCCTATTTCAAGAATTTAGTGAAACACTAATATTGCATTCTTTAAATGTAAATTGCAATCAAATTAAAACTACTGCACTCATTGAACCATATTGATCATTTTGATTATCACATTATTTTAATTTCATAAAAAAACTATATTTTTATTTAGAATTTGGACATAGTTTTTCACTAGTTTATAGACTGAAATAAAATAATCACTTTTCTTAAACGCGCCCCTATAAATAGATCATTAGGTAATACTATACATCATTTTCGAGTGGTCGGCTATTTTTGTCTACACCTGTTTGCAAAAGTTATGAATAGTAGCATTAATGCATGTGGGTACACGTGCGTTCATGTGCAGCTGTTTGCATTGTTGTGCAGTGTTATTCATGTATGTTATGGTATGTTTATGTGTAAACATACATAAATATCAGAGTTTATAAATAAATAAATAAATGAGCTGTTTATAAATGAGTTTATAAATAAATAAATAAATGAGCATAAATAAATGAGCTGAGACTTGTGGTACCAGCTCATAGGGTAAGAAATCTCTCTCTCGAACGTTCTCTGCTTCAGTTCCTCGATGGTGAAACGATCTGCCTCTGGCCTCACGCTTGTCAGACTCGGTCTCTATCTTTAAAAAACTCCTAAAAACTCACTAACTCACTTCTTTTCTAACCTACTCACTCTATCAAAAAAAAAAAATATATATATATATATCTTTTGTAACTTCTCTCTCTGTGTAACTCGGTAGCATTGTTGTAGCACTTGTTCACCTATTGTTGTATCGGCTATTTACCGCTTCATTGTCTCCTCGACTATTGTAAGTCGCTTTGGATGAAAGCGTCTGCTAAATGACTAATGTAAATGTAAATGTAAACAGCATTGGGTGCATGATGTGCATTGTAAACTGTGTATGCCGGGTACATGGGATGTACTTGATGGGTGTTTCTGCTGTAAGGGTTATTTTGAGTGTATTGGCAGCCAGAAGAGGCTTTCATTTGGCGGGTGTAAAAAATACCCTGTTTTGTGTGTGTGTGTGTGTGTGTGTGTGTGTGTGTGTGTGTGTGTGTGTGTGTGTGTGTGTGTGTGTCAGAGCTTGAGTTTTGTGATGGAGGAAGCAGGTATTAGCTCAGAGACCTCGGTGGTCCCTGCTAGCCATTAGTTTCCTCTACAGCTGCAGTATGATTCACACTGTGAATCTGCCACATCGCCTCATTCATCAGCCACCCCATCCGCACCAGCACACACACATTCCAATAACACACACACATACACACACACACACACACACACACACACACACACACACACACACACACACACACACACACACACACATTCCAATAACACACACACATACACACACACACATTGGCAAAAACTTCAGCACCACAACTGCAAACCATTCAAACGCTTTCAGTCGAGAGAGAGAAAAGAAAACCCGAGCTGATGAAAGGTGTTGTTTATTACTCACCACCAGCAGGTCTTTCATGCTCCGACTGTAGCGTCTCCAGTCAATGTGTGTGTATGTACTTCCTGTCTTACAGGAAGTGTTTAAATGTTGGCAGGAGATTTGTGGAATGACTTTTGGAAACAGAAGAAGGACGGGGTCGAGCCTGAGAGGTCAGCTGCCGAGACCTGCTGTATAAGAGGGTCCGACCTCACAGATCACAATCTCTAACTTCTCTCTCTCTCTCTCTCTCTCTCTCTCTCTCTCTCTCTCTCTCTCTCTCTCTCTCTCTCTCTCTCTCTCTCTCTCTCTCTCTCTCTCTCTCTCTCTCTCTCTCTCTCTCTCTCTCTCTCTCTCTCTCTCTCTCTCGCTCTCTCTGTCTCTCTCTCTCTCTCTCTCTCTCTCTCTCGCTCTCTGTCTCTCTCTCTCTCTCTCTCTCTGTCTCTCTCTCTCTCTCTCTCTCTCTCACTCTCTCTCTCTTTCTCTCTCTCCTTCTCTCTCTCTCTCTCTCTCTCTCTCTCAAAACCCGTATTAATTCAGGCAACAACAATGTTGTCATGTCAAAATCATTATGTAACTCTTTCTCTTGTCAAGCACAAAATAAGATATTCTGAGAAATGCAACAGTGTTTAGTGGTTTAATTTGGACAACAATCTTCTTTTTCTTTTAAATATCTTCTTTTGTGCACTTAAGAAAAAAGACATTGGAATGAAATACGCGCGAGGGAATGAATCCTAACATTTCCCGGGTGTTCAAGAAGGTGGCACAACTATAAATACAGATTACATCCAAACAACATTACACACAGTATCTGAATATCCTCAATTAGATTAAACGACATGTAAGTGTCGACTGTTTCGTAAACTTTTCACAATGTGCAGAAAAGTGTATCTGTGTAGATGTCTTAAAGTCACAGCGTGACAAAAAGAGCTCTTTAAACGGTAAGGGTCAGAGAGAACGTGGTCATGAAAAACTTCATTATATTTGTTTTGCTGCACAAAACTCAACTTACACTATAAGTGGACCTCTGGGAGAAAAGTGAAATGATACTAATAATGTAAGAGTCTTTAATATAGAGGAGGTTTACAATAATAAATTAAAAAAGGTTTGTGATTCATGCCAAAGATGCATGGGATAATTGCAGCTCCTACAGAGAAAACACAAAACCCCGACCCTTAATTCTGACGCTGACTTAAGCATTTCCGTGTCACACTTCACAAACAAGCAAATCAATGAATTTTGCATGTGCAGTAAACACAGGAAAATACAGTAAAGTGGAGTTCCACTGAAACCATCTGATCTAAATTGGATGGGAAATTAGAACAAAAACAGCCTGGTCATTTTCACAAAGAGCCAATCGGATGACTAGGGTAATTAGGCCGCTAAAAGGCCGAACTGACACGTATGGTCACACAGGTCAGTTCACGTAAGACAGATTCTTTCTCTCGCGCTGCTAACTGAGACTCATTAAAGCCCTTTAGACCAAACACAGATAAAGAGCATTGTGCGCCAACATATAGAAAACTGGAGTTGAGAGCGAGCGCCTCCACGATTGCTTTGTTTTCCCCCCACAAAAATATCTTGATGAAGCTGTGAAATAAATCACAGCGGCTGGAATCCAGAGGTAACATCTTTTATGGACTATTTCATGTCATCCATCTCCGGGCCAAGAGTGAATTATCAGAGCCACAAAAAAGATCTATGTTTTCTGACTTCCAATAATGGCTGAGGACAGAGATATATATTTATTTCCTCATAAGCTCAACGGGCGACTGTGAGTGATAAGCATCATTATTGTTTGGCGAGATTGTAGTTTATGTGTCATCACCTGAGATGTCGGCACAGGCGATTTCAACGGAGGAAACAGATCAATTTCAGCCTGACGTGTGGGAACGTATGCAGAATGTAATGAGAACGAGCGAGACGATTACAGAGCCGCCGTCTCACTGTAACCTCATGTATACGTTCATAAACTCACACACGGCTGCAATTTCTCCGTCTGTATCATATCTAAAGAAAGACGGTGCAGTAGATCACAGAGCAAAAAGTCAATTTGAAATGTAATCAGGTACATGCTGGATGTGTGTGTGTGTGTGTGTGTGTGTGTGTGTGTGTGTGTGTGTGTGTGTGTGTGTGTGTGTGTGTGTGTGTGTGTGTGTGTGTGTGTGTGTGTGTGTGTGTGTGTGTGTGTGTGTGTGTGTGTGTGTGTGTGTGTGTATTTTTAATCATTTGAGTGAAAAGCAAAACAGAGATGTTTTCAAAAATTTGTATTAATTTTTAAGTGAATTTTTTTTTTTTTTTTTTGTGAAAAATCAGAAATTTACAGTCATATCTTCTGTAAAATGGATGTGCTCACAAAATCTGTTTCTGAATGTTCTTTTATAATCTGCATTTTATACAACCTCAACACCAATTTTTATATATTATATTTTATATTATATTTTTGAACAAATATAATAAAAAAAGTTACTACCTTAAAAGTGATAACGGTAATATCTACCCACGCTAGGGTTGCCAGATCTGCATAAACCGGCCATGAAATGCAAAGCTTACTCCGTTACAACTATTATTTACTTCGACAATAGATATCACTCTTTAAGTTTTCCTGCTTTTTCTCGTCAACCATTAGACTTTAACGCCTCAGAAATTGACCGATTTTCTTTTTTTATACTCCCATTTTATGTACACTGTATGAAAGGAGTTGTACAATACGTAAAATAATATATGTATGTAAATTAATCCAAGTGAAAAGAAACGGCGAGCTTGGAAATTCTGCTAATGCATCGCATACCTTACAATCAATGAGTCACAATTTAATAAAAAGTACTTTACTCTTACTTACATTTCCGAAATCAAGACTCCGCAACCAAAAAAAGATTTTTCATCTGATAAGCAAGAAAAATAAGACACTGATCAAAATCTCAACTCCACCCAGAACAGCAAAACAACTCCCTGTAATTTAATTTCCCCACTCACTTTCACATAAACTCAAATTGAAAAGGTGAAGTGTGTTTTATTTCTCAGTGACCCTGTCTGGATTAATACCGTGTATTCATGAATATAAACAGCGGCGCATTAGCGTGCATTAATGGCAATAATAAATGCATAACCTGCTGGTTTGCTGCTCTGACCGCCACACGAAGCCCCTCGGAAAAGCGTCGCTCACCTCAACGCCATCCTCTTTGCTCAAGAGGGCCTGCACGGGGCAGGATTCTATTACCACGACTGACCCCTGTCTCTCCAAAATGCCCCCTCTCCTCTTACCCGGCTCCGTTCCCCCCCCGAGGAGCATCTTGGCGGTCTCTGTCGCACGCTGCTCCTCTTCACCTCACTGCTTCTCTAACTCTGAGCTCATTAAGCGTGCGCTTCCAAACGGCTGTTGGCATACATTGCCGCCTTTATCTTCAACAGCCCCTTTGGACGAGGGCATTGTCTCTTATTTTTAATTAGATTGGTTCATCAGCGGGCTGACGGCAATGTTTGCGCACTGGGCTTTCGTACAACATGGAATCCCAACGATTTATGTTGTGGAAACATTTCAGGGTTTTGTCGGATTTTTCACGACAGTTTGTCGAAACATTTAACCGAAGTAACAGATGCAAGGTCTTTGATATACAAAATATATGAAAGAATAAGAAACTGAAATGATACATTTGCAATAGGAAACAGTGGCTTTAAAAAGCAAAGGAGGCCTGTTAAAGGCAAACCCAAACAAGCCTGAATAAAAGTATTTGAAATAAGTCGAATCTATACATAAATACATTTAACAATCCTAAATTAATCAAAAAAAGATATTAAAATGTATCTATACCCATAAAATGACAAAAGCAAGCTGCAACTGCTTAATGATAGGCCAGTTCTCAATGGGTACAGACCTGGCAACCAGATCTCCAAGAATCTGCCCATTTGACACAACCTGCAGAAGATAAATATGGGTATCAGTCTTTGCAAACTGTTTCATACAAAACTTAACATACATTCTTGTTATTGGTTGTTTCATGCACAATATTTCAAATCCTAATGTTTTAATCATACAATTCATTGATCTTTAATATTTCACATCTTTCCTTTTCAATTTCAAAAGTTTTTAAATCTTCATCCACTTGACTCTATTACTTCTGACTTAATATGTGACACCTGCATGTCATGTTCCAATGAACGTATAATGAATAAAACCAATCGACGTAAATTTCTTATACACTTTTCTGTCTCACTTCAAAACGTCAGATTAAATGACTTCTTTCACGCTGACTTTAAACGTTTGGCACTCAGTCAGGCAGAATTCACAATAAAAGAAGAGACTCTGTGCTTTTCTCTGTTCATTTTAATGAGCTTCAGAGATGTACTAACACTGACACATGATAGTTTTGTTAAAGGTAAAAACAGAGACCATCTTATGTCATTCGTTTGGCTGAAAAGACCCCTATGGTTGTCCAACAGAGACACGCGTGTGACTGATGACTGATCTCGCACATGATTATTAAACACAGTAAAATTTGTCACATCTAACCCTTAGTAGCCATGCTACTGTGTAATATTAATACACAAAAAAGAATGGTTTTAATTCCTAATATTACAATATTTATAATCCGGATCATGTAAGTGTAAATTCAGCGATAACATTTTTTTGTCGTCTCATTTTATGTCAACAATGTCACATGCGTTACACTTGACCTGTGTCTTTGACATGCATAAATCCGGAATAAATTAATATTAGCCCGTTATGATAATGGCTCATCTATTTTATTCTATTCTATTCTATTCTATTTTTGAAATAACACTACATACCACTTTAGAAGATACACAAACCTGAAAAAGCGCATCCTGTTTAACAACACTACCCTAAACAATAATTAAAACAAAATATAATCAATAGAATATGTAATGGAATATTTAAATTCCATATTTAAAAATAAAATGATATATTATATGATATATTTATAAAATAAGTGCTTCTGGCTCAGTGTTATCATCTTGTGTCTATAAATACATGCGATTCATTAAAAAATAGCAGGAAAACATTTTTTTTTTTTTAAAGTAACAAACAAGGCTACAAAATAAATGTTGCAAAAATAAAATAAACCACAAATAAGTTATTCATCAACTTTTCCCCAGTATAACATGAAATGTACCTGGAATGTCTGAAAGCTATGAAATAATCATCATCCCAAAGATGACTCTTAAATTAGGGTAAATTCCTCTGAGACTGGGTTCAGTCATTAAAACAACATCATTAGGATGTCAGCAGAGCCCCAAGGACGATAAGGAGCGACTGTTGATCATTTCTTCTATATTTAATGAACAGTCAACGATACATAACTTCAATATTGGCAAAACATAATAATGAGGCAATTTCACGGAAAATCCGTGCAACCCCCCTGTTTAGTCACACTTTGATAGTACACTTGATCGAATTATCACGCAACTTTGGGTAAACAAAGAGTCCTGGGAATTCGGGTTGGCACTTTCTGTTAGGATGCTTTCATTCAGCTCGCTCTTAAATCACACTTTTGAACCACAATAAAACCACATTTACTCAAAATCCCTTTTATACTTGATTGATTTCCCTTTTCATTGCCTCTGTCTGTCTTTTTCCTCATCATTACAGATACAGAAATACTTTGATGATAAAAACAGACATGTTTGTGTGACCGGAGAGAAGAGGACACGCAGTAAATGAGTTTTTGGGGATGTTTTGACATTTAAAATAATAAAATGCTTAGGATGAATGAAAAATGCATTTTGGTCATCCTCTATCCTTGCCATTCCAATTATTTGTAACTTTCTTTTCCTGTAAACACACAAAATCATGTTTTGCCGTATATTTTGAATACAATTAAAGTTTTTCCTAGGGATAAATTGACAAAAAATGGACTTTTCTCATTAATTACTAAACACATAAGAACTTTAAATTCTAAAATACTGAAGTCAAACTAAATAAAGTAAGGTCTGAAGAAGGATAAAAGGAAGGAATTAAAACAAGGAAAAGATGAAGGCAAGTATTCATTAACAAAGTTTCGTTTCCTTCTTCTGGCCATTAACTGAAGCACATTATAAATTGGCAGCAAATATTAAACTTTCTCTTTAATTCTCTTTTAATTTTTAGATAAAGTACGCTTTAATGGTGATGATGTAAGACTATGGCTCTACATGGCATTAAATAGTCTTTAATGGGCCATGGCTGACTCCAGCGGTGTAAATTTCTCACAAAGCGACACTTTTATACTTTATTTAAAGAAGAGAACCTGTCTTGTGCAATCCTTTCCAAAACAAGGTCCAAAAAAAACACCAGCCGCCCCATATTTCAGGCCGACGGCTCAGAGGACAACTTTCACAGATAGTTTCTGAATAACAAAGATGGATTGAAGCCACCGGAGAGGAATATGGAGCGCGTCCTTCGCTTAATATATTTTAAGAGTTCAACGGTTTTCAACACACATTTCATGAATGTTCTGAACAGGTGGATCCAGAAAAGGTGAGTCTAAGTAATGCAAAATTGAAATTACAAATATAAATTATGCCAACTGTTGGCATTAGTAGGATTCTCTATTATTACAAAAATATCCCTTTACATGATGTCTGATGATTTGTAAAAAGGGGGTTTGGTGCACCAAAATGGAGCCATGTCATGATCAGAAAGGAATCCAAAAAAATAAAGAGCTGACAAAATTTCTGAGATTATAAAAATGAAACATTATTATGACAAATTGTAATAAAACACAGAAATGTAGAATGGTCAACACTATTACAAGAATATCTGCCCAATTTCTGAAGCCAGGACTTTCACGGCAATGAATCAAAACACTGATGTCAAGCTCTATGCCGCTGAAACACAGCTGTGAAATATGTGCTGTTATTTCTTATGTCGGACAAATTCAGCCATGCCAGGGCAACAATAAACATGTCCACCTCGTGTCAGGCCGGCAGAGTAATAAACAGAATTAAGCCATAACACTCCCGGTAACGTAACCCCTTTACTTCTTGTAAATTCAGTGGAGTGTGAAAAATAATAAGTGACCAGAGAATGACCGACTCGTCAGTCACACGGTGGATAAAACCACTGCTGTGGGGAAATAAAACAACACACGGGTCAGAACGACACATGCATCTGTTTGTGGCCTATTATATCAACATTTGTTTTTGTGTGAATGACCTTTAATAGGAGATCACAATGTTAACAGCAATATTATTAAAAAGATGAATATGTAAAGCAAACGAGCCCTCAAATGAACATCTGGGAAGACGACCATTACTTTGTCCTGCTTAAATTGACTTTTTTAGTGTTGTAGAGAAAGCCTTTACCGTTAAAGTGGGCCATTGTTCATGTTGTTTTGAACAGCTCCAGTATTTTCTTTCTTTCATCCGCAGAACAATACTTTGAAATGCCAAGACTAAAAAATGACACTACAGATTTTTTATTTTTCTTCTGATTTGATCAAATCTCAAACTTATACAACACTATAATATTATCTCTGTTTGATGCATAACATTGCAGGTAACTTTACTTAAATTTTAAAACTGAAATAAACGGAAATAAAACCAACCACCCGTCAAGACCAGAAAAGATTCATACATTTTATGAAATCAATAATCAATATTTTTATTAATATATTATATAATAAAATTGTCGTAATATTTTCAACCCTGGACAGAAACTGCTGTTTTTTATTTCTAATCTTTATTTGTATGGCCTTTATTTACTCAAATATTTAGTTAGCTATCAAAAACTTCTGCTTCATTTAAAAGTTAAAATTAATACCAAGTGCTTATTAAGATGTCAAATATATTGTATTACCTATATTTTGTTTGCAAAGATTTCTGCACAGATAACCAACAATGGTAAAGCAAATTACATTTAAACGTGTCTTTTTTCTTGAGCATTCTTTATGAATTCTGCCAAAATTAGCCTATTAAAAATACTACGTGACCTTTCAAAAGCTCAAATGTTGCAGATAAGAGGATTACACTCTTAATGTCAGTAAAATTATGCCTCTTTACCTTTACTGACAATGACTTATGTCATATCGGCCCAGTATAACTATTCATATTATAGAACACGGTGAACATGGAACGCAAAGGCCAAAAGATGTTTGTCTGACACCTGGAGAAAGTCTCACCCAACCTTCTCTACATCCATTACAGATTATCATAAATGTTCCACATTCACCTTTAGCACGCTGAAGATATTAAATCAAAACACCCTTTCCCTGTTCCTCTCAAGTCGGCATTGATTAAAGATCTCTCCGATAAAGGGTAGGCAAATGTCAGCTTAGTAGTAATTGAAAAAGAGTGTCGGGAGCTCTGATGTGGTGACCTGCTAGTTAACGTCATACGCCTTTTCCTCAAGATGTGTGAATCTAGATACAGTACATGTGTAGATAGGTGATGAAGACCTCATTAGATCAACTTACTGTTACCAAACTCATTAAAATATAGACATGTGGATAAAACTAATTATCGCTTCATATTACTTTGGGTTTAACCGAATATTTTTTCTTGCGGCGGAACTGTGTGGTTCATATTTGAGTTCATAAATCTAACATGGATAATACACACATGCATAGATATATATGCATCATCAAAGGCTTTTTTAATGAACGTCTGCCATGTTGGAACAGTCAAAGCCATGAATACTTAAGAGCAAGTTGACATCCCAAACAAACACTTTGCTACAATAACAAAATACATCAAGACTATGGCTTATTACATGAAACTTAAAATCTGAAAGTTAAAAAAAATGTAATATTAAGTTAAGGGGAAGTACTTAGGTGCTTAAGACTGTTCAACATGAGTTGTCATGTTCAGCGTGGTCCATTTGAAAAAAAAAACTTTTGGAATTGTTCAAAGCTGAGTCTGTCTTTGGCAAATGTGAGTTAGCCAAATACTTGGTTAGATTAACACAAAAGAATGTTTTGAACAGGTGGATCCAGAAAAGGTGAGTCTAAATAATGCAAACATTTTTAAAATAGCATCTCAGAAAACGGAAATGGTGACCATTACAAGATGACGGCAGGTCGAAGTGTCCGTAGTGATCGAATATAGCATCCACGTATATTCATCTACGGATGTAAAATTTGCTTCATGTCTATATTCTATATTCTATATTCATGTCTATATTTATTTATACAAAAGAGTATTTACAGTTTCACAATGATTGGAGGAAAATAAATCTCTTTAAACGTGTAAAAAACGCTTGGAAAGTCCAAATTTGCTTCATCCACATTTTTGTCTTGTCTTACACGGACTGTTTTTTGATACATAATGAGCAAGAAAACCTCTCAAAAAGAAGAAATCCCCGAGCAGACCATCCTTAACCTCTGTCTGTGAAGATGATGTATGTGCACTGCATGATGGGAAATCCAAACATCAGTGATGCAGATTATCGTGAAGCGGCTCACACAAGCACACATTGGTTTATACCCCAGGTGACGGGGCGAGCAGCTGATCAATAGTCTTTTCCATATTTCTCGGAGTAAGAAAGGCAGTTAAGGTAACAGACACGGCATTGAGCTCTCACATTGAAGTTCCATCTGCCTGCCTGACACACGGATTTGTTTGAATTCTCGCAATTATGAGCGGCCTGTGAAGTCGGCGGCGTCCGTTTGTAGTGCAGTCTTTGAGAAGCAAACCCGCCGCATTAAGGACGCTATGAAGGTGGGGTAGAGTAATGTCTTCTCTCCAGAGGAGATCTTCTTTTTTAACATCATCCCTTTCTTTGGACCACCTTGACACATAACAAAGTCTGCTCCCCACCACCGGCCCGCTCCCCCAAAAACGAGAAAACCGAGAAAGGTAGACAGAGGTAAAGGGTAAACTCGATAAAGTTTTATTTTCTCAAAGTCATTTAGATGTCACTTTTACGACATCCGTTTCATGCATATTTCATCATGTTTCTCACCAGCTCTGCAGAGTTTTCCGTGAGACTCGTAGCGTTACGGCGAGTACGGTGAGAACCCTCGCTGTATATATTGGATTTCACGACTCGCCCGTTCCCTCACGAGAGAAATAACGCGGCCACAAAGTCTTCCGCACTTGCGGTTGTCAGGAACTCCATCAAGTTCATTGGTGTTATAGATTCACTGCTGAATCGATATGTCTTTGCACAACAGAGAGAGAGAGAGAGAACGAGCAAGAACAATTGAGAAAAAAATAAACATTTATGTTTGAAAATGTGCACATGCATGCAAGATTTTATTCAATTGAGTTGTCAACAGTGCTTACGGCGATGAAAAGTGATGCCCTCTCCAGAACTAGATGTAAAATACAACAACCCAACATGGGAATTTTTTCGCACGTTTGGTCAGCAAAACACAAACTCTTAAACACACTGTGTTTCAGAGTCAGGTAAGGATATAGAAAATATAAATGAATCTGTTCTCTGATTTTGTGGTTACGTCATTCTCTTTCTCCATTCATCTCTCCATCATTTTCTCTGTCTATCCTTCCAAGTCATTCTCAGTTTATCCATCTCTTCCTCAATCTCTTTCTTACTCGCTCCATCCATCCCTATCTCTAGTTCTTCACCCATTCATTCTTCCTTTACATCTTTTCCCATCTCTTTTTCAGCCCATCCAGCTCTCCGCCCATCTCCCTTTCTCTTAATCCATCCTTTGGTATATCATCTCGCGTTCTTCACTTCTCCGGATGGATTTTTTAATCACACAAAATGTACCCAGAGTTGCTCGTTTTTTCTACCCATTTTTTTTTTTACATTTTTCCTTTTCCAGAATCCTCTTGTGTATCTTTCGGAACCCAGCTCAATCAATACCTCACACTACGCCTGGGGCGCCATCCCGCAAACTACTACACCCAATTTACACACAGGTATAAGTAACTTTCCAGCGGGTACTACCTAATCACACAATACAAAAACAGCCACGACACGCCGGCCGCAGACTGCCAGTACACCGATGACCTCCATTTACATGGGAAAATCACACCTCAGCCTCCGTGCCGGAGCCGCCCGCTCTGGTTTGGATAAAAGAGGCTGTTTTGGGTGTTGAGTCACACCTCACAATGCTGCTCAGATGTGTTTGTGTCACGGCGATGGAGTCGCTTTGCTGGCGTGAACCATCTTTATCCGGCGTGTTCTCTGAGGGCCATACCTGAACCCCTCGCTGAGAGGAGAGCGCACTCGCTTTATCATCTCTCTCGCACACATGCATGTGCTATAAAACCTGAAAACAGATCAACAGAAAAAAAGGTGTGTTAGCAGCAATAAGTTCTGTTTATGAGAACAAAACCGTTTTAGAAAAGAAAGATATGGAAGTGTTATAATTACATTTTGTTTAAAGAATCAAAGGTGCTTGGAATCCTCAATGAGAAAGAGAGAGAACAACACCAATTTAGTGGCTTTAGGATAGAGGACTGTATCATTTTTCAAGGAAATATGAGTTTTCAAACCTTTATTAATAAATTAATCTTACATAAAGAAAATAACGATAACAATACTAATAACACTTATTGCAGTCCAAAGTGTTTTCATAATAGGAACTGTACCACTAACTGCACTAAAGTATTTTACACAAATAAAAAAAAATGAAACGGATAAGCCATGGGACATCACTCGTTTGAATAATGTTGAAAAGATTCAATTTTTAAATCTCCTTTAAAATCAAAATGTGCAAATAATTTCCGACACAATGTTTCAGCTGCATTTAGAAATCGGCCGTCATGTGGGCGTAACGATTCGGCTCATATGGTGAGTTTTTCTGCGCCCACAACTTCGACACAACCCCGAGCATCATGGGGCGGACTACATGTGACTGTCAAATTGTGAATAACAATAATTTATTTGTCTGACATGAAGAAGAATGAATGGTCATCCCTATAATACATTATTTATGGAGCATCGGTGTCAGACTGGGGGGATCTTCACCGCCCCGTTTCTGGCCCTAAAATGTGTATACCGTCACATGCAGCTTTATTTTCTTATAAACACATTTCTTATCCAAAAAATGTATAAGGCATTCAAATACCATCACAACTATTTTTAAATAATCATCCGAATCCAAAGCGACCAAACACTAGCGAACGCAGAACCTCGAGAACAGCCCGGGCAAAACCCTGTGAAATAAAGTTAGCGCGGTCTTGACAACACAATGCCTCTCTGATTGTGTATACACGTGTACCTCCTCTTGTTTCACCTCATGCCTGTGTCTAAATTTCCTTTGCATTGTGTTTACTGTATATGCCAATAGTGTAATATTAAACAAAACCAGTGTGTCCGGTGTCAGAATGATAGATTACGGCAGCAAGGCAAGGTCACCCCAGCGGGGCAAGGAGGCCTGTCTCACTTCTGCAGTTAACACTATATCCGTATTGTATGAGTGTCACCAGCAATCCAATGATTTATTGCTTGGAAGGGTCTGCTCAATTTTTCCCCTCTCCTCTCTCTCCCTCTCTCTCTTTTCCTGCCTGACCAAATTGCACATTTTCTGGAGAGGGAGGCAAAAATATCCCAGCACATAGATTAGCCTGATCTCTTGCTTTGTTTGGATGGATTCGCAGCGTTGGGAGGAAAATTAAGACACGCTGATGTCTCTGGCCCGTTGCTAGCGTGTTTCATTTGTTATGTTTGCCAATGAGAAATCCTTCGCTTGACAAAAACGAGAGCCAGGTGGAAACAACACCCAGTGAATCTGTCGAGAACATATTTACAGTATACTCACAACAAAAGTAACAGGAATGTATATTTTGCAACATTTCTGCATTATAATAATAATGCACATTTCTTTATAAAATATCATTACCGTAATGCATCCAAACATTTTATTTTGAGGTTTTGATCTGTTATTCTCAACGGTGATTCTCATTAATATCTCATTACTGTTATATAATACTTTGCTTAGTCTGCATTACATTGAAGGTAATGAAAATACACCAATAATATACACATTCTGTACAATTTTAAAAATATAACATCATTTGTTTGCATTACAGTAATGAGATGGGGAAACACAAATCATTGTTGTAATAATGCAAAAATACTTCTTTGATATTTTTGTTTTTGCATTATGTCTTATATATTTTGTTGAAATAAAATATGACCTGGCCTCTGGTGAAAACACAACACACGAAAGAAAACACAGATGTTTTTCCTCTTTTCCTTTCACAAAGAAACCGAAAAAAAAAAAACACTAAAGGAATAGTTTCAAAGTCGTTGCAAACCTGTATTATATCTTTTTTAGCTAAACACAAAGGGAAAAGTATGTTCACAACTGATATTTTTGCCTACCACAGTAGAAGAAATAGTATATTTTTTGGTCAGTTGAACAAAGTTGAAGATATTTTAAAGAAAAATATTTCTTGGGATTATCATAAGATAAACCTTTGAGATTTTACATCAACCCTCCCATGGTAAAACTAATAGAGGAAGCACATACTAAAATCCACCTAATTACATAACCAGCCTGGCGCTGTTAATCCTGTGATGAAGAAAACATACATTGACCTTGTACCGAGTAATGTGTCAGATTTTAGCATCCCTGCATCAGACCCATGATAAGATGAAGTATTGTTGCTTCAAAAGGGTTTTAGGGCAGCTTGAAAATAATGCTTTGCCACTTATCACGCTGTACTCACCCCTTACTTGCAAAGCATTTTCCTACGATCAATAAAAACACAAGAGTCTAATGCAATTAAAATAATTGCGTTTCTTTTTTTTCATCTTTTGTCAGACAGCAAGCAAACATCATGACTGCAGGACTGAATCAGAAGTGTTTAAATGATCATATATGGGTAATTAACACTATCACACAAATCACACGCAATATACATATTTACTTGAACCTTAAAGGAGCACGTACTGAAGGATTACACTTTAGATATTAATAACATTATAAACAATATATTTCATAAATTTCTATAAACTATACATGCAAAGACAGTATAAGACCTTAAACACTTTGTTTTTAAAGATTTTAGTTCAAGACATAACAAGTCTTGTTTTTAATGAATGTGCCCGACATGAAGTCAAGATTCATGCTCATTTATTGACTTCCCAGCCATCTGCTCTGTTTAGATACTCGCAGCATTTGGCCTTAATGAGTCCAATAGAGAAAGAGCATGTTGAATTATTAATCAAGATGAGAGAGATTAAAACAGCCTTCATAACCACTCAACTCTACATTCAGTATTGTAAAAAAGATATGATAGGGTGGAATTTCATGGTCGTACGGACTCTTTAAATATACCATTTTTATAAAAGAATATTTCAATCACAGATGAAAATGTACTCATTATTTATTAAACCCAACGTGGCTTTCAATTTCATATGTTGTTGATTTTAGTCAAACACAAAAACACAACATATTTTGTATAGAAACTGCTGTATTTCTTTTCTGTCCATGCTTAAAAACAAAATGATAAAAACATTTTTGAGATAATGCAGATAATGCCCATAAGAAAAAAATCATATTTATACGTCTTATTTTTACTACATGGACATCAAATGTACACATTTTGCTCCAGTCTCATCTGTGACTTAAATAAGAAAATTCATAAGAAATTTCACAAATGTAGAGTTTCAGAAAAGACCTAAATAATGTCTCAAACGGAGTTCAGACTTTTCATCTTAATATGAACTCATTTCTCACCAAAGTTACTCAAATAGTTTATCTCACAATATACATTCATTTACAGCTCAATACTCATTGAGAGTTTAATAATGGCCTTTTTAGCAACTTTAGGAGAAACATCTATGACCAAGTTGATGCTTAAATGAGCAAAACTAAGAACTCTTCAAATCTACGGAGTTATGAAAGAGCACGATCCGAGCAATGTTATTTCTCTCTAGAATTGGTCTGTGCCAAATAATTCGGATAACTGTCTCCTATTTTGGTATCAGTTTGAGAGGAAGTGTATGGTTCCTTGAAACACCTCAAAAACAGGACACTTAAACAAAAGTCTTCATTTGCTCTACATTTAATCTCATTGGATCTATGAGAGATATCAAAGAGATCTCTTTTTTTTCTTTCCTATGGGTTACCACCATTTAATTAACTGCAAACAGACTCGGTGTATTGCACATGTTGGCGTCAGATGGGGTTTGACTCAAACAGTAAGTGGAAACAGTAGTTTTGGGCTAAAGGGCAGATTTGTGTTGGCCTGATTTTCTAATTGAGATGAAATTATTCATTGAACGTTTGAAAATTACACCGCCCACTGTTCCCTCACAAACCTCTGAACTACCTAGGGCTTACCGAATTTAACATGTAAATTGCAGAAGAACATAGAAATCTCTCGCCAAGTCCCAGAAGATGGAGATTAAAATCGACACACACTGCGACGGTTTCCTCTCCTCTCTGACATTGTTGTGTTGAAAAACTCTTCTGAAATGAGATGTAGGTAAGGTGAAGATGAGTCTTGTAATGAGATTTTGAGAGTGAGATAAATCTGCCCGCCTTTATCTGTTTAACAGATTAACTAAAGATATACAGACACTTCCAAAGTCTTTCACTCAAAAGCTGGTGAAAATGAGACTGTATTTCATGTCAAAGATGAACTCATCCTTTAGTATTTTAAGAAAATATTTTACTTAAATGCGTATTGTTTGATTTGATGATGTGAGACTATATGATTTTTTTGTTGATGCAACTGTAAGACAATTTTATTTAGGTGGGGTTGCCAGATTTTCAGAACAACACTTTTTCCAAAACTATTCCAATGATCGCCAACCAGAATCTTTAATCTACCCTTAAAAGTATCTTCCCACCTTTGACCCTTTGAATCAAAAGCTGCCCACAGAAACAGCATACTTGTAGCTTTATTTCCCAGTATAACCGCATACTTGGCAACCCGGTTTAAAGTGAGAGGTTTACTACATTAGTTTGAGCTGCTAGAAAACAAGATGGCATTTCATTCCATAATGCAAATATACAAATAACCCTCAACATCACTGTCCTGCAAAAAACTTTTACAGATCACATGACATGTGTATTTGTAGACACTTCTGAATGTCTTTCATTTGAATCCGGGAACATAATGTTATCACACGCTGTCAGGAAGGACAGCACAAGCAGTCTGAAGGAAACCAGAAGGAACAAACCGAGTCTTGACATAACGCCACCACGGTCGGCCCGTCCCCCGGGAGAGAGATGGAGAGCAGCATTAAACCTTATCAAGTTTTCTCATGTAAATATTTTAAGCCTTTGCATTTTATTCCACTCGGATGCGTGCGCGCCACTCTAAAAGTGAAATGCTAAATTTTAATATTGATCAATTTTTAATGGTTGATATATTATAGTGCTAGAGTGGCAGGGCTAAAGTAATTGTTAATAGATCAGTGATATCCGCTGCAGAGGACATGGATAAAGCACGCGGCCGCTGCGAAGATGACACGCTTAAATAATGCAGGAGAGCCCGAGCCGTCAAATAATTGACCTAAAATATGTCGGCGGGTTGGGACCGCTGAAGCGTGAGAGTGGATCTCCTTATGTTGGCGTGCTTGCTCACTGTCCTATTAACTTTAATGCTCCCTCTTCTTGATCTTTAAGATGTCTTGAACACGGCTAAATCTCACTTAAGACATTCTCAAATTGACTCGATCTGTATATTACCAAATAATTCTGTGTGTGTTCACGTTCTATTAGAGCTCGACACCATCATGCTGAATTTTGAATGAACTTCGAGGCATGAAGATGTACAGCGACTGTACTTGCTTCTACAAGACCGCTTCATGTTTACACAGCAAATTTATCATCATTTATCCTCACGTCAAACCTTTACGTCTTCCTTCAGCAGAACACAAAAGAAGATACTTGGAGAAATGTTGGCAACCAAACAACACAGTTCTCATTGATCTTAATTTGTATGAACACAAAAGTACTCAGATATTTCTCAAAATACCTTCTGGTGCGTTTAACAGAAAAAAAGAGTCACAGATGCAATTGTAAATACAATTAAAATCTCAAATGATAAATTCCAAACCATATGTGATGTAATTTTATAATACACATATTGAATTCTGCCTTCTCTCCTCATTTACATTGTATTGGTCTGTTTGTCTTGCATCATCTAACATAACCTCATCTGAAAATAAGACACAGATGTATATTTAATTTGTGTCATGAAAAAAGACAAAAATAATACATCAAATTATATAATAATAGCATAACATACAACAATAATATAAAGTAATACAAACTCACTATTTACTCTACACAACACAATGTGAGTTAAAGGACAATGACAAAGTCCGGTTCAATATTTCATGATACATATCATTCACAGGAAGCCGCTCTTAACTTTAGCACTACTCTTTACTGCCCCGGATCACTGCTGTTTTCTTTAAAACATGAAATGTTGCCAGTATAAATAATGTTTAATAAGGTGGAGCTGTGCAGTGGATGTTGGGGTTAGGGTAGGTTGTGGTGCTGGAGATGCTTGTGTAAAGGGGGTGCTGGGCTGGTTTAATGGTAGCTGTGTCCTCATGACCTCTGTGTCCACATTCATAAATTTTTCAGTGCATGAAATAGTCAGGCCACCCTGCTTAATGATGTCTGTTTTAGTGAGCACTGCAAGTCAAGTCTCTCTCTCTCTCTCTCTCTCTCTCTCTCTCGGGTCTATACGTTATTCTGATATCTTTTGTTCCACTCAAAATGTTCTAATCTATCTAATCTACAAGGAAATTAAATAATATTAAAATATATATATTTTGAAGAGGGTAAAATACGCACATCCCACGCGATCTGTGAATATTCTGTCTTATTTTATTTGAAATCGTCCGGACAAATATCACAATATTACATAAGATTATATTTTCTACAGCTGCAGCTACAAACAAATGCATGTGAAGTTAACAAAAGAAGACCGTAAAATACACACTCATTCAAACATTTAAACTTATATGAGGAAATGTGATTTAAGGGCAATAATTTTCATAAATGTCAAGTGGGGCAAGTTGTCGCATTATATGCTGTTATTTATTTAACCTTTAATTCATAACAATTTCAGATTGGTATGAATGAAAACTGATTTTTGTGTGACCTTTTACACTTGCTATTTTAGAAGAAGTTTTGTGTAATATTTGTTTTAAACTTCAAAATTGTAAAAAAAAGTCAAAATTGTGTGAAAACTTACCCCGTATTGAGTTTGACTCATGAAGGTCAATGCGTGTTTAATGAGCTACATCTTCGTTCCTGAACAATATCTGTAATCATTTCCTTCAAGGATATGTAGTTAAAACTTTGAACTAAAATCTTGCAAAGCCAAACAACATTAATAACAGTAAAAAGTGTGAGAACTGCTCGGAACCTCCTCACAGCATACATTTATTAAATATATTAGCTGATTTAAGTATGCTCTCAGCTACAAAAACAGTGAGGTATTTAACACATTTTTCCATATTTAAATCCATAGAATCCCCCACTCCCAGATTCTTTACACTAGCTCATTAGTGACAGAGAGAGATGGCAGCAGAGCGAGAGAACGAGCGAGGAGAGAGAGAGAGAGTCTTAGGAACGATGAATAATCGGAGTCAGTCATATTTGCGTGTAATGAATTGCAGAGCTCACACCCTCACCTGACTAACATTTTACCCAGGTTGCTCTTCTCTCGGCGGCAACCAATTATATCATCATCCTGGCATTTACCTGGACACGATGATTCACGGCCTCGTTCCGTCCGTGGCATAATTCACCAGCAGCCAACCACCAGCCTGAAATAAAATCATCATTATTGGCTAACTTCTGTCCAGTAATTAAGACTTCTCTCTCGCTGTTGTCCTTTAAATTCTGAGCAGCTGTCTCTATTAAGCACAGGGGAGTATGGGATAGCTGATTATTCTGCCATCACCAATGCCTGGCCTGGATTCATTTGGACTCAAGCTCTATTTTAAGACCTGCTGTTTGTCATTACAAATGCCATGTAATTTGTTACATGAGGAAATGTAATGAAATGATATTCAGGTTGTGTTGTGTGTGTTATTATTCTATTAGCATGCGAAGGAAGAAAGAGTGATGGAAATATCAAAAGAAGTTCGGTAAGATCTTCAAAGTAGGACATATATAGACATAAAGCACGCACGTATTCATTTTACCATTGTTCTGTGCAAAGACAATTTGAATTTAGCATTGAAGAGGATTTACTGAATTTGCACAATATTTCTATTTTACAATAGAGAAATATTTCAAAATATTATAGTATCATGATAACATACCTTACGTACAAATATTATCACTCATATTTGCATACAATCATTTCAGATTAGGCTTGATTCCTCCAGTTAAAAAATATTCAAAATTACCAAATATTTTGTACCAATCCCAGATAAAAAAATACAGTGATGTGTATGAAAAATTGGACAGAATTTTTACATCCAAAACCCTTTAAAGCCATTTTACAGCATCCAAATCAGTCAAAACTGTGGATCTTATTCAATCAGGGTCTACCGGTGCGAACATAACAAGACATGAAAATCATTTCTCGAAGAGAAACACAGCAGACGGGTGAAAGTTTGAGAGCAGAGAGGTGAGCGCCATACAGATGCATCAGATCTTTAGATAACAAAGAGGATGGTGAATTCACGTGAAGGAAATAATGGGCCTGGCTGGAGAAGACTTCACACTCCTGCCTGTTCAAGACGAGAATGACAAATAACTCTGTAATAAATGCTGACCCACATAACATCATTTGGTGACAGGAGAGGCTGCCTGCACGCCCGACACCCCATCTTCTTTCTGGGTCATGTGGTCCACACATACATGTGCACGCTCACACGCACATACATGCATGAGGACACTTGGCTAGTTTTGGACAACTTTGAGGATATAAAAGAGCGAAACATTTAAAAGAATATGCTTTTCTGGTACTATCCCTTTAAATTCAGCCTGTGTTCTTGTGTTTTTTTGATGCTTAGATACATTACAGTAAAAAGATCAATAGTCATAAACACATAGTGTACATTTGATCCATAGGATGTTAGGGGGAAAGTTGGTGCTACAACTACGGAAACCCTATTTTAATCAAATCAAAATATTATGAAAAAACTGAATAAATATATAAACTGTAAATATATAACAAAAATAAATATTATCACCTTAAATAATAATAATAAGCTAATTTTGAAATAATATAGTAATACGTATTTACAATAACTTTGATTATAAAATTACATTTATTAAAAAAACATTATTTTAAAATATTCACATAGTAAATATAAAAATAAATAAATGATAAAAACAATAATCAAATGCCAATTTAGGAAATAAACTGTTTGTATTATAACTAAATTAAAATACTTAATTTAAAAAAAACATTTTTTTTTAATAAAAAAGGAACAGCCTCAATAATAACAAGGATATTACCAATTATAAAAATAATGATATGATCGATGTGAAACTAAATATATAAATAATAATTACATAAAAATACCAAATTTATAAAATCAATTTTATTAAATAATAATAATTATAATGCCACAGGTGTTTTGTAAAACCTTTTTGACACAAATCACTTTTTTTGCAGCACATGTCCGAATAGTTTTTGGAGAGTTGATCATATGTAATATTTGATTTACGGACAACACGGAATGACATGGAAAATAAATGACAGCCCAAAGAGTTTTGGCACCGACTCCACATCACAGCAGTTGTACGACAGAGCCGTAATGACTGTAGACTACAGCGCACAGATGTATCCGTGGCGACCCGGGGTGCGACTGTACTGGCAGCTGCCTGGCAACCGCCCGGGCCCGCACATGAGGGAGAGGGGCCGAGCTCATTATGAAGGATGGCTCTTGTGTGCACAGGCCGGGGGGAGACACTTTAAAACATATACCATATGCAGTCACGATAGAACTCATTTATCAGGGTGGAAATACTATTTTTTGCACCTCGGGTCCCTCCTCTACACTCTCTCACCCCCTCCTCTACCTCTCGCCTTCTCACCGGGAGATTTGACAGGTTTCAAGAGGCAAAAATTTCATCTCAAGTGCCGAGCGGCCTCTTTGAGCGCTCTATCTCTCTACGACTAGCTTGCCGCGGAAGTGGGAAAAATGCGACGCACACCTTCATGTAAATTACGATTCAACTGAAGAATGATAAAGCGAACAGAGAGCGTACCTGTTCTAATGAGGTCTCACGACCAGGGATCGGGCCTCTGGTCAAAACAAGCATAGAGAAAAAGTGGAAAAACGCTTTGGATGTGGCATCATTTAACATGGAGATGCACGCAGCAGTGAATCGGGCTGCTATTTGTTTCTGCACGTCAGAAATAATGTGCTTTAGAAATCGGCAACAGGCGCGTGGACTCGGTCGGGTCATCTGTTATAGCTAATGGTCTAATTGTTCTGCTGGCAGACATAAAAAATTAGAGGCACTTTACATCATTTACCAAAATTCCTAATTAATTCAAAAGTGTTATGGAGAGGCGAGACGCTAGAGAAGCGCTCGCCGGGGAAAGATGGCGTCTGAAAAATGTCCTGCTCTCCTCGTGCTCCATTTGTCTGGAGCGTGGGGTGACGCCGGCTTTATGCGGAGCAGCAGGAGTTTTAATCAGGGTAAGTGGCAGGCGGCGATTCTCCGCAGGATGGAGACCCCCTATACATCAATCCGCTCGGCCCCGTGGTACCAGAATCATACCAACACAAACACGCCGACGGAGGCCAACTGGGAACACTTGACTAAAACCCCTATACAATTACTAGGGAATGTGGATAAACAATGGTTTCATGGACTGTTTGGACACTGCAAAGTAACATTAAAATAAGACTTAAGGAAAAACTGTCATTTACTTGCTCTTAGATCATTCCAAACTTTCTTTCGTCTGTGCAATGCAAAAGAAGATATTTTCAAGAATCGTGGTAACCAAACAACTCAACTGACAATCTACGGACACAAAACCCACAGAGACATTTCTCAAAATATCTTCTTTTGCATTATGGAGAAGAAACAGACACATACAGATTCAAAATGGAATCAAAGATGACAAATACTTAATAAGAATCTTAAGACACTTTAGCAACATCAAGTTGGTGATTTTAAGAAGTTGTTCGATTTTAATGGTCCAATTATGAAATAAGGCCAAAATAGAGCCTTACTGGAGTATCAATAGGGGCGGAACTAAACAAAATTAAGTGAATATCTGTTGACTGCTCTAATACCCCTGAGAACGTTCTTTGTAGTCTTAAACTCATCCAATTGCATAGTTTCATTGGGGCAATGTCAAAAGCGAAAGAGTTTCAAAGTTTGTCTAATGTCAAGATGAATTATCAATAACAATTCAGGAGCCAAACCCTTTTCGTAGATTTGTGGACCCCTTTCAAACGATCCCAAATTTATATCTAAATTACATCACCGAGCATCCGAATGGTAATTTATTTCCAAAAGTGCCTCGTTTACAGGAAAGCAATGGTAACATTTTTCTCTGTCCTTCCTTTGATAGCTGGAGGCGAATTCTCTCTCCCATCCAATGACCTCAACCCAACCTCGGTTACGTAACTCACACACTGTAAGAACAAGGCAAAACCATATACGTAAACTCCTACCGGCTTCCATTTAAAGCGTGTTCCTCACCTTGGCCTGTTCGCTGTTTACACTTCCTGAAACCGCGGAGGAGGAAAACACAACGCTCGACAAACCCGGCGATGTTAAAGGCCACTCTCCTGGAAACACACCTCCATCGCGGATTCAAAAAATGTATTTAATGCAATTAATAATTGAAGACGTGAGAGCACATGCTTGTCAAGATGATAGATGCATGCTCCGCCAACAATGCAGGGCTCTGCGGGAGCTACAGGACTCGGCGCGCTGACCTTGAGTGGCGTAGCGCAGGAGCCGGGTCTTCTCTCTGCTTGTGAGCGGGCCCCTCATCAGTAACTGCCCTTATCCCAATTAAAGAGCTGTAAAAACATTCAAATGAATGCAGCCCTACCTCCAGGAGCCAGTGCCGCTCCTCTTAATTAGGGAATAATTATTCATATTTTGATTTCTAGGGGAGCGATCACACAGGCATTATTTCAAGCATGGTAACAATGGCCTGGACGACCAACGCTGTACGGAAAGAACAGGATTAGCATAAGAGAGTGATGAAGTCCAGAGCAAGCAGCATTGCTGTTAATGTTTCATGGAGCCCATCGATCGGCCGATGATGAACAGGAGCTGAGGTGGACGATCATATCTTGAGAAATGCATTCAGTTAGGCCTGCACAAGGGACACTTTAAAAAAGGATTTCGTGCAGTCAGGCTCCCCGGGTTCACTTCGGGTGACCCTAGAGGTCAAGACATTTTTGGCGATTATTTTTAAATTCCGTTTATAACAGTTAATACAAATATCAACACTATAATATGTAATTTAACTAAGGACTTGAAGAATATTATCACTGTTATAACACTGCAGTCTTCTTTAAATTGTTATCACTGAAATGATTAAAGTAGTCGAAGTTCATTTAAAATATTTTGTGCATATATATTTAAAGGTTTGCTTAGAATGTTGATAACCAAACACTCATGACATTTTTCAAAATATCTCATTTTTTGAATGAAGAAAGTAAATGAAGTATGACTTTATTTAAAAAAATAAAATAATATCAATATATATTCTTTCCTACAGGCTTAACATACAAACACCTCTCTTGGTCTATGTCATATTCACATCTCAAAATAAAATCAAAGAAAACTGGGAAAACAAAGCCAGTGTTTCCTATTGACTTGTGTTCATGCAATAGGCGCGAACGGGGACCACTTGATTACCAACATTTTTTTAAATATCTTTTATTGTGTATTACAGAAGATGTAAAGTAATACAGGTGTAATTCGTGAGTGAGTAAATAATGACTGTTAAGTTTAATTTTAGAATATCCCGTCTGAAAAATGTACCTATGTACCCCCGCCCAATCTTAACAGTTGTTACCACGCAGACCAAGACATTTAAAAGCAATTTAGGTTAGAGGTCCACTTTCTCTGTGTTTGAAAGGCCTCTGAAGGAAATGACCCCCTCGGTGGGATCCTGCACGCACACACGCACACTCACCGGGTTATCGGCCCGGCAGCTGGGCTTTGCACTTTTAACCCTGACGCTTTCAGGGTCAACAAATTAGCGCCGCGGTGCGCTGACCCTCTGGAACGTAACAACTTCTTTTGCTGGTGGAATGTTGATACAAGAGAGGAGCTTTAATAAGGCCATGTCATCCAGCTGGAGGGAAACATGTCATTTTATCTCTGGTGAGCTAATGCAGAAAAAATATTGACATTTAACGGCCAATCAAAATAATCACGGCTCACGGAAGAGTCAGAACACATGAGAATGAGACACGTTGACTCGTGCCGTTCCAACCCTGTAAGAACCCCAAGCTGTTGAGAAATACAGAGACGTGCTTTAGTTAAAGGTCCCGTTCTTCATTATTCTACGTTTCAAACTTAGTTAGTGTGTAATGTTGTTGTAAGAGTATAAGTAATATCTGTAAAAGTATAAAGCTCATAGTTCAATGTCAAGTGAGTTATTTGATTTAACAGAATCGCCCACTTCGAACAACCAGTTTGGACTACATCCCTCTACTTCCTGCTTTAATGACATCACTATCACGGTTAACCTCTGCCCATAGGAACGGACAAAAAAGGGGGGTGGATATTATAATCCACATGTAAAACTAATCTCAATCAGTTTGATGCTGGATTTACACAAAGATTATTCTTGAAAGATGGAACAGTTCCCTCTTTATCTGGTAAGGTGTTTTTTTTGGACCCCAACCGGTAAGGGTATTTTATTCTTTAAAGTGGTGTGTTAACAATTTCTGTAACTTATTAGTCAAAAGGCAATGCTGATTAGCTTTATTAAATATTTTTATTAAAACTAATCTGACAAAACTTTTAAAAAGTGTAGTAAAATGTAAGAAATCCCTCTCCCGCACCTTCTCTGGATCAGTTCTACGATGCTGGAACGATCTGCCTTCTACAACACATTTGTCAGACTCCTTTTCATGTTTACAAACCACCTAAAAAACATCTTTTCCATCTACACCTGACCCACTAAAAAAAAAAAAACTTTTTCTCATATCCACGCTCTTTCTGTCAAATCAAAACTTTCCTTGATTGCAATTGGCTCGTATGTTGTGTTTTTTTTTAAATGGACTATTATTATTTCACTTATGTATGCTTTGTTACCTTTGCCACTAGATGCTTGCAAACCTCACTTTTAAATCATTTATTAAACCTCAATGTCAGAAAGAAGAGAGAGAGAGAGAGAGAGAGAGAGAGAGAGAGAGAGAGAGAGAGAGAGAGAGAATTTAAATAATTATCAAGAGGCCCTTTTCTGTATTTATTAATTTTATCTTATATTATATTTACGACAAAATAATAACACATAATGTTATATATTACAGCCGTAGTACACCAAACAATTTTAATTCTTTTATTATTATTATTGATCCTTACTTCATTTCAAACCTTCATGACTTTCTTTATTCTGTAGAACACAAAGATATCTTGAATCTATTGACTTCCATCCTAAAATTGGTGTCATTTTAAACATAACTATACCATGTTTTTTTTAAAGCTAAATATGTGTAACCCACCAATATTATTCAAGCATTTGTCTGCAGGACTACAATTCAACAATCGCTACTTTGCGCAAACGTGCCATTACTCAAAATGAAGCGCTCATTGCCTTAATCGTGTGAAAAACACAAAAGCACTCAAAAAGAGTTTAAAATGAAAGGCTCATCCGTGTCATTACAGAGAACATTCATAATTAATAACTGTACAATTGCTCCATTCACTGACACAATGGTGAATCTGTCATAACTGGATATTTGATTATTCTGTGACATTTTTATTTTCCATTATAATTTATTTATTTTAAGTACAAGACGGACGCATTATTCTAATGGCATTAACAGCATTACGGTAATTCATTTTGAATTCCGAATGGATTTTTATGAATCCTTCTAGAAGAGCTTATTAGAAAATGATTAAACGTATATCCATACACGCCGAACGGTTCATTCCAGAAAAATGTGCCGCTTTGTCAAAAAATTACATTCACGGCCATGAATATGGCATATCAAGGCGGATAAATTGCCCGGTGCTTCTCTCTAATAGGGGAACGGTATGGAACGAAATGTAAAAATCAATTAATGTACTTGCTCTGGTCGTAAATTAAGAGAAAGCTATTGTCAGATGTCTTTATAATAGAAAGCACGCGGGTGAGAAGTGGTCTTTAAATTAAGCCAGTTCTTCTGTCATGTTTTGCGTCTGGCTTCAGACGAAGCCCTCCGAGGCTGCGGTTACGGCTCTTCTCGTCCCGTGAAGCTCACCTAGTTAAACAGCCCAGGCACATTTGCCATAATAAAAGATGTATGAACGCTTTTGTCCATGTGGGAAACCTGCTTCCTGGTTCGGTTGTTTCATTATGTAAATCAAAATAAATCACTCTCTCTCTCTTTCTCTCCGGTGTTAAAGCAAATAAATCCACAGAGGCCTTAATGTTCGGTTCAGATTGACTTTACTGTTTTTATCTTTGGGTCCCTATGACCCTAATAATGTTTGTGTTAACGTTAAAACAGTCAGGGTAAAATGATGATGCACATTGAATCCTTTATCAAAACCAAATGATGTGGTTTGGGACGGCACTACTATAATCAAAGGTATCCCATTGGCCGTAGAATTACATGTCACCGTTGTGGCTATGAAAGAGCGAGCCTGCAGTGTAACATGCAAGTAAATGCAAAGTTTTAACTGGAAAAAAAGCACAAAGTTTGCATTAAAATCTACAAGACTATTCGATTTGTATTTTTATGATGTCTCTCTTTTGGTTTACATTGTGGCATTGGCATGCAGGGTTATTTTTAACTCAGTGCTGAATCAAAAAGAGAAATCCTGTTGGGTTTAATTAATCCAGAGTGAATGTTCATATTTGCATTTACATTTAGTCATGAAGCGGATGCTTTTATACAAGTTGACTTACAAGTGAGGATCGCAGAGAACCAATCGATAGGGCAATTTGAATAATGGTTAGTATACTGGGTTCTCCTTGTTTTGCCCCAATACTGAATTGAAAAACACTTATAAAAACTGTGAAATAAGAAATGTAAACATAGTGGCAACATTATCTTAAAATAATATTTTATAATATAATATATCTACAATATTATATTTAACCTTAATTGGAAATATAATTGTAAGTATTTAACATGTTATTGTTTGGCCTAAAGTTAAGTGAGATAAAAAATGCATATGATAAACATCAAAAGACTAAATATTTCTTATTAAGCTAAAAATTATATCCAAGTATACCAAAAAGTACATCAATTAAAATCTATATTTACTGTATTATTCAACAAGGAGTTTTATTTGGAACTATGGTACAATGACGAATTCAGTTAAAAGTCATTTAAAAATTTTTTTTTGTTATTTTGATATATGTGCGTGAATCTTGCTTTGACAAACTCTTAAATGATCTAGATAAGTATTTTATTTTACATCAATTATGTTTTATTTCAATGTTTTCTTGTTCCAAAAGTCTACTTAAATCAAAAACACAAGTAAATATATGAAACTTGTCATCGCTTCTAAGACAAGAACTGGCATATCTTGTGGTTTTCACAAGGCCTTCATTCCTCCTGCGCCTGAGGTCCTGCAAACACACACCGACAGATGAAGAAAAATCTACATAAGAGAAATAATGAGTGACGGGAAGGGTCATAATCTCTCTGTTTAATGACAGAGCCCCTTACACACTCCGGATTGTTTAAATACGACTCGCCAGTTTCTACAATCATCATATCTCTCACTTTCACCCTTCATACCCAGCAGCCAGCGAGCTGACACATAATTACACACTTACTGATAGTAGAGCCGTTCCGATAATTAAAACTGCCACAGGAGGATTACTACCGCTAGTCTACAGCTGTGATGCTGTCAAGAGGTGGAACCTGCGGTTCTTCCCGAATCCGTTTCGACGTAACGTAAGTCGTAAGTCTGGGCCAGCAGGGGCGGTAATGGAAATGCCCTGGCCGAGCGTTCTCTGTGTTTCGCGCAAATGAGGAAAATCTATTACCGAGACATGCAAACAGCGCCACCGGAGGGGTTAAACAACACCGTCCGGCGATCGATCCGCCGCTATTACTTCAACACTCACAGATCTGGTTTGGCAGGGTGTCACTACCCGAAAGGCGATTTTAGCACCATTAGAGTGCAGGCCACACACGTCTGAGCGGAACAAAAGGGACGCGAGCGATGCATATGCACACACCTTTTAAACACCGGCTACCACCTGCATCCACACCATCTGCTCCATTTCAGAGATGTCAGAGAGGGCCTGATAATAATGCCGTATGTAAATTCACAGCATATGAAGTGCTTCCTTCTCCGGCCTTGAACCTGCACACAAAGAAATCAAAGGTAAACCCTGGCAATGAGGCACGAGGTCGTGTCTCACGGCTGTATTTACGTTGTATAGCCAAACACCGCATGCTTTATTTTTCATTATTTTACATGAGGACAAACATGTCTTATAAAATGTTACAGTGTTTTCAGTGACAGTAATATTGTGGTTAGCTCACCAATATATTCAATTCCTAACAGTTCTTTACCAATCTGGCTCCCCCATCTCCATCCAATGTTCTCCTATCCCATTAAAGTCATTAAAAGGTTTAAAAACAAACATCAAAAGTATAATTGTGTCAAACTGATTTATTAAGTAAAAGAAAACAGTTGTGTTAAGCAAAAAACCCTACGGGAGGAGTTCTGTCCGGTCCGTGGGATTTCATAAAGAGATCCCATAAGGAGACTTTCTTCTGCAGAACACAAAATATATATTAGAAATGTTGGCATCCCAAAAAACATTTCCCCTTTGACTTCCATTGTACGGACATACAACCACAGAGGCATTTCATGAAATATCTTCTTTTGTGTTTCAAAGAACAAAGCGCTGTACAAGTTTCCAAACCAAATGAGAATAAATAAATACTAACGAAATGTTCATACCGACAGTAGCTGGCCAATATTTTAGAACATTATTACCAATATATTTTAATGCATCTGGATGGAATCTTGGACCCGTTTAAAATATTTACAATCTGGTTTTAAAATGATCGCACTTCTGGCATTCTCCGCAAGCACTTGGATGCATTTCGTCCTTTTTTTTCCCCACCCTCAAACTTCTTACCCTTCCAACTGTATCCAATATTGGGAAAGAGAGAGAGACTCTTCAGTCTTGTAGCGGAATGGAACAAGCAGCCGACTGTGCGAGTGTAATATCTTGTTTTATCCGAGTCGTTGTTCTGATTTCATAATTGCCTCCCGCAGTAAGGGCATCTCCGGGGAACGGCTGATCGATAAAACGACAACCAAAAAAAGTATTACAGAAAGTACCTTCATGTTTTATCAAAATCCTCACTCCGGCGTAATGGGAAAAAATTGACTGCCGTCGCGTAAGCCCTCCGTTCAGAATTCTTGAAGCGTCAAGAAACAATTATATGCAAATCAATTATGGCGGGGTCGTTTTATGTTTGGTACGACACGAAAAACAAACGGATGAGAACATGAGCCATTTTAATCTCAGGGTTTCACGCCCAGTGAGGGAGGAGTAGAGGTTGTGAAGGTTGGAGAATCGGCCGGCAAACATCTGAAGAACCAACTACATAAAGAAAAAGTCACAAGACCACGTTCTGTGTTTTTTCTTTCATCACCCCATGCGAATTCATCCCGCTGTGAAAACAAATCACGGACGCTGTCTTTCTTTTTACCCGAACACATTCACATAATCAACCTCAGATATGCACACGTTAACATACCACCACTGACCCGACCCTGAAGGATGGGGGTTATATACGCTGCACGTCCGTGTCATCATGAGATATTTTCACCAACAATGTCCCTTCAATTTATATTCATCCACGGCGACACAGTGAACCGGGCTCGATTCAGGCCTCATGTTTCCAGTTATTTTCTTCCCTCCGCACTTCAGTCGAGGCCAATTTTCTCACTAGAAATAAAAAAGACACGCCAGGTCAGAATATGTAAAAGGTTATTCTAGGCAAGAAACCTGCAAGCGAAGGCTGTCGGGTACAGAGCGGTGTTTAATTCATGTCATGTCTTGAAGGTAAGTGTCACTTACACACAAATAACATGGGCTGTGACACCACAGAGCTTCATATTGAAGTATTCCCGAAGGACGACATCCATCTAATGACTCTTTAATATCCCTGAACGAGCTGTAGGCGACAAAGAGAGAAACCCCGCACATTTCCCAGATACGGGCCCGTGGAGACGAATTTTGACTCTGTTTTTGGTGTAGGTAAAGATCGGTGACAGTTGTTACCATTTCAGAAATTGTAAATATAATAAACATTATTTCTAATTACAGAAGTGTTCAATGTACATAAGGGTTTGGCTCTTAAACACAGTGAGGTTGAGCTGTGCGGTCATCTTAGTCAATATACTTTGAGATGTTATGGGCCGGAGACTTTTCTCAGTTTCAGATGGAAAGTATTTTGGCATTAGTTGCTGTCATGAAAAGCAGAACATACATATAACACACTCTTAATGGAGGATTTGATACTTTTAGCAGAGTTGGTTTTTTTGGGGGGGGGGATTTTTTGTCATTTATCTTAAAAGGATTTCTTTGCCAAGGCTGTATAATGAATTTGGGTAGAACTGCAAGTTTTTGAAATGATCAAAGTATCGTGATTAAAATGTTGAGGTTGATGCAGATAGGAAAGAGATTGATGCTTATACCCAGCAAGCATGTATAACATGTGTGTTGGCTATATTATTTAGTTTTTGAATGGATTTTAATAATTTTTAGTATTGTTGTGTTGCATATTGCATATGTTTCAGCATTGTGCAGCTCTACGTTTTTGAAAGCTTTCCTTGTGTTAGAAGAAGGCCTAATACACTTAAAAGCACAGTTATCCCTATAAATAAATAAATAATTAAAAATCAGTTTTTTTCACTTACCTTCATTTTTTTATACATTTTTAAATGATTTACTTCCCTTAAAAAGAAGATATTTGCAAAATTTTTCTGTGGTTCGTGATCATAGACAATCATAATATCTTCTCTTGTGTTCCTAGGAAGAAAGAATGTCATACATGTTTGTCATGGGGTAAATAAATAAAGATTGCAACAAAGAATCTCATCGGTTAACATCTTCCCTCCACTTTCTCAGTGCCCATCTTATCCAGTTAATGTCTTTCACAAATACACAAACGCTCAGTGTGCCCCTCCATCAAATCCCAGCATGCCCCATTCTCTCTGCCCTGAGTCAGGTGTGCCCGCTGTCTGTCCGACATCTCATCCAAACCATCTCAACGTCCCGACCGTGCCGTCGTCGCAGGCCAGGGTCACGCTGAGTAATGATGATAAAGTAAACAGCATGCCCGCTAAACGTGTCTTGGCTCGGAGTCCTGTCCTCATTAGAGGGGCTCAGCTAGGACCCCGCAAGCACCCGGCGAGGGCCTGCAGGCTTTTCACTCCCGGGTTAGCGCCTCATTTCCCGCTGACGGCTCTTTAGGGCGGGCGCTGATGGCTCCTGGAGGTGCGCGGCGTGGACAGGTGTCCACTGCGGAGAGCGTTTCGCTGCAGCTGGTACCATCTGGCACCGTGCTTGTGCCATTCAGCAAGCTGGCACCAGAACCCTCCGTCCCATCGTCCATGGAGAAGGCATGTCAAGGGCAGGCACGGTACAAGCTTACTCACAGGGCAGTGTGGACCCCCCTGGGGAGGGCCTACAGCCCGGGGTAGAGGCTAATTTAGCTTCCACACTCACTAACCGCACCACCTCCACGGGACTGGCAACAATGAGGCCTGAGAATGCCAAGCGTGGGCAGAGGAACTCTTTGTGCATGTGTGTGTTTGAAGAGAGAGTTAACCACAGTACCTATTCATTAAGAGCTGGGCGGCAGCTTTTGTTCTTGTGATAGCAAAAGAAATAAAAAGTGCTTAATTACATCTACCCTGGACTACACATCCTGTATGTCCCTGGGGTTTAGTCTTTTTAGGGTTTCTGAAGTGTATTTACAATAGAATTTAAGTTCTTTTACATACATGACATGTCCACATCAATCCCATATTGATAATTTGATAATAATAATTTGGAGAAAAAAATGTGATTAATTATATTGTGTCAATCCTACACATGTTATATTGTAAGTATTGCACAGGATCTTGCTATATTTATTGCAAATTGTTTTAGCAAAATATTTTTGTTCAAAAAAAATTTTGCTAAAAAGTTCAGTCCACAACTAATTCTAACTTTGTGAAACCATAATACACACCAAACCATAATGAACCATAATGCCATCCACAAGTCCATTTCCAGATCTGAACGCCTCACTTTATGTTAGTAAGAAACAGCTCATCTGGAATCAAAATTAAGTATATCATCAAAGCGTTTTCAATTCAATAGTAAATAAAATTCTGAAAGATGTTTAAGTGCACATTAAATATTTTTTATATTCATGGTTCCATTACTACCTTTAACATCCACAAAACCTTTAACCTCTTCATTGTTTTTGATTTTTCAGATTTGTGAGTAATCTTTTATAAGAGTGTACAATGAAATTGTTTACACGTTGAAAATAAACCTACACCGTATAAAGGGACGTTTACATAAACTTACTTCTGACTTAAATCTACTTTCAGTTTCAATGCATTTATTTTTCAGAGCTCTTCAAAGTATTCGAAGTCGTGAAATAAAATCACCTATTTAAGCGAGTGAGATGTGTAGGAATTTCTCTTGATGTTGGTGATGTTCAGAATGATGAGTGATTAACACATTCCTTCTGTTTGCCCTGAAACCCATGAACCAGCAGATCTCAAGCACTCTGAAAACTCTCTGATCGACACCGCAGCAGATTTACAACAAAAACATCTCTTCTGATTGTTAAACGCTGTTTTAATGAAGCTTTGAGAGAAGCATTTCACAGAGAGCGCTTCTGTCAAGCCTTCAGACATTTGTGACGGCAGCTTTAGTCAATTAGCTATGTTCGCACCGGTTGATACGAGAGCGTCGATCTCTTTAAAACAGGCCGCTTGTCTCTCATATCGAAATTGGATTATCAACTCCAACAGAATCATCGTTTTCCACAATTATGCAGCGTGCAATAAACAGATGTGAACAGTCGTACGTGAGAATAATTGACAGCCATAAACGTTAATCCTGGAAAATCAATAAGGTATAAAAGCAATCAGATCAGGCAGTCTTAGAGAAATCGATCAGCGTTTGTAGAGAGTGGTAATGTGTTTTCCTGAGAGAAAACCGGCTAATCACAACAAAGAAGGCCGGGTTGTTTTAGCAGCGCAATGCATGATGGGAAGACCTAAATGAGATTCATGATTCTGTATGAAGAAAGTGACAGACTGCCGTTGATGGTTTGCAACATTTTCCACAAGCTCCCATCCAAATCCCGGACTCTAGGCCAACCTTGTAAAACTAATTATTAGAGATAAATTTAATATATTAAAAATAATGAAATTTAATTTAATTTAAAAATCAATATATTATATAACTAAATTTTGTGTCTAGTAAACCAGAGACCAGTTGTCCGGCTGATAAAACCAAAGTAAAAAGAAACGAATGCCTTGCAAGGTCAACCTCGAGCTCTCACCGACCCCGTGAAGTGTGAGGTCAAACAACACAGCATTATGGGAGGGCATCCTCAATGATGCGTCACAAAACGATGCTCTGACACCTCTCTCTACTGTCTCGTGCACGCTTCCCCTTCCATCTGTGTCCTCGTCCGCCTTTATCAAATATACAACGAGCGACGGTGAAAGCCGGAGATATATTTGTCGGTTGACTCTTGACCTTTGGCCCAGGTCGCCGATGACGTGTCTACCAGGAGGTCTGGTCTGCCTTATCACAAATTCTCCTTACAGACACTCGACCACGTCAAGGCCGTTCTGATGGAGGCGAAAGCCAGACACCACTTTAAATTTCATAAGCTCTGGACACATGGTTTGCAGAGAAAAAAGATAAGAGACGAGACTTAAGCGTCCACAGGCCCGCCTGTTCTCTCTCTCTCTCTCGATTTCTCTTCTGTCATTCATTCCAAACAGATTTCTGTGAGCCTTCACTAAGTTGGTAATTTGATAAATGGGCCAGCCATGCTCTCGTGGTTATCGCTTTAACAATCAAACAAGACGGTTATTGTATTTCAAAACAGTGGAAAGACCTTCAACCCAAAATGGCCCGAAATATGTTTGGTGCAGAACTCCACCGGAGCAAGAATGTTTCTGATAAGACAGTCAAAACCTAAAGCTGAGGAATAAAAAACTTAAAAAAATGTATACAGATATACTGTACAATGTTCCTATTGCAACAACAGAAATGTGTTAAAATGTGGGGCATTGTAGACGGTTTAAATCCAACTTTGTGTATCAAAACACACATATATAAATTTTGTATTGTATTTGATGTTACGAAATTTGCATTTTGAAATGATTGTATCACAAACATTTGGATGTATTTTGAATATAATATATCTACCTTTTACTGTGATTACTTTTTTATTTTCTTCTCGGTAATTTTGATTATGATAAGTCAACATGTTTCACAACATAGTTATGATTTCTATATGAATAACACGCTTCGTTTTATTATCATATAATATTATTATTTTCTTGCACGCATTTCTTGTATGAGACCGGGTTCGATTCCGTCCTCAGTGTCCCTTGGCAGTCTCTGTCCACGTTCTTTCTTGCCTTCTCTCCACTGTACTCTGTACTATCCCATTAAAAATGATTAAAAATACACTAAAAGATATTGTCGTATCATCTCTTCGTTTTCCACATCGTGCGATTCATACCCGAACTTACAGTGCGTTTATAATTCAGACGGCCTGCGTGCATTTCTCGCTCCTATGTCGAGAGAGAGAGAAAGAGACGGATAATCACGTCTGGCTACACATTTTAATCAGTTCGCCCAATCAAAGAGATAATTGGATTGCATTGCCTGATTGCAAGACTCGCTGAAATTGGATCGCAAATAAATTGCCTCAAACTTGTGGAAAAAAGGGAGGATTGGAAAACAAAGAGACTTCTCCATAAACAAAGGGCTCTCACATACGCAAACATCCATTACCACGTCTAACCCGTCCCTTCTACCGAAGCCAAACTATTAGGTTGCACTTTTCTGTTTGGCCGAAGCGTGCACCTGACACGGATCCAAGCCGGCTCACTACACAATTAAAGGATCTGTGCTGAGCCAGTAATGACCCAGTAACCCTCTCCCGTGCCATCCCCCCGCCAGGTTCTCCCGGGACCGCCCCTGTCACACAGTTATCAATGACTTCCTCTCCAGTGGAGAAAATAAGCGAGAACGTATGGACTACGAAGCGACTGAAGACTCTCTACTGCAGGCTAAGAGAGAGTCACCACAGATTTATATGTTTATACCACATTAAAGTTAACCCACCGGGCCAGACGACAGCGTTGTTGGGTAATAAAGAGAGCGTGGGCGCACACACGTGTGAGGGAGGCTCCCGAAATCCATCAACCTGTATGGAACAATAACAGCCCCAGCTCGGCCCCTCTGTCATCAAAGCTAATAAACTCGGCAGAGCTCATTAGGGCGAACAAGACACACATTACAACAGCATTATGTTCTGGGCAATGCACTATATTAATTTCACCAGCATAATGTGTGTTTTATTGCATCCAATAAGCATTTTTAATAAGCAAAGTGATAAGTGCTTCCCTTGTAAAACATCGCCAATTAGAGTTCCGTCTCCAAATGCTCTCGTTCGACAAAGTTACTGCGCGCGCCTAATGACCGCCCGCGCAACAACTTCAAGAAACAAAAGAAACTCGACTCGAGTAAATAGACGTGAATATACAGCCGCGCTCGCAGGACGACAAAAGGGCCCAGCGGCAAACAGCATTGCATCTTACATCATCGAGTGTGCTTAGCATTCACTAACAATACGAAAAAATAAGTTCGCAATGCCGCGGCCGCGTTCGAAGAAGACAAAGAGGATGCTAGAAGTTTCCTTTTTCCCTGACAATTTTCGGAATTGTGTAGGAGGCCTAATTGTGTAATTGGATGTCTCAGCTGGCTGGTGCTTTCCCGTGACTGCCTGCGATGCCGGGCGGCGCGGCATCACTTTAATTAGTCGAGGCAGACAAAGGGCCGATCTCTAAACACAAATAAACGGCGTACACCTAAGAAGGGCCTTTTGTCGGAAAACTTTGCTTATTTCATCTTCCCAATGACTCGGCCTACTGTGGGTTGTTATTCTTACAACCGCATGACAGCTTATTTTAATGGATGTTATGATGTCGCGGGGCAAAGCGCGTGGTCTGGCCCGGCCTACTCCTAATGAGACGGTGAAATGGTTCTCCCACTGTTATATACCAGCGCTGGCAGAAAGAGGGGCTCGTCTTTAATCTCGGCTGCCCTGTCCTCTGGGTCCAATGTTAAGGCATCTCCAAAATCATAACATACTAATTAATTTTATTTTTCAGGAGGGTTTCAATAAGCGCGCCTGCCGCAGTACTTTGTGTGACTTACAAACACTGTTTGCTTTCAGAGAAGGGCAGCTAATTGCTTCCCGGCTTGACATCATTATATGGCTATGCGAGGGGATGTAGGCTGTTTAATTAAGGTTGGATGTGAGTTCATTATTAGATTCACACCGAGTTTGTGTGCGCAGGCTTCGTTCTTGCAAAGCCCCCACTGTAATTTAATACAAAGGGCCTTTTGATTTGCAGTTTTATTTTATTTCTCCAATACACCAGCCCCCCGCCACCCGCCCCCTTCGAGAATACCACACAACGCCGCTCAACTTGGCCTTCCGCGTAACTCCTTTTAATCGTGACTTTCCGAAATGCAGCAGCGTTATATCACGTGGACAAGCGTCGTACACACAGCGGACTGACTAAAGATATTTCTTTGAAATGCAAAATGATCACTCTAATTGAAAAGTACGCAGTTAACTAATGCTAATAGTCTTTAGATTAAGTCACAGCCTCACCGCGCAGCCTTTTAACCCCGCGACACGTTTCTGAGCTCATCTAGTTTTTTACAGAGACAGCCGGGCATGGCGCCATTTGTCTCAATTACTAATTGTTAGATTAATTCGATGCCACCTTTCTCGTCTTTAGATACATACGCCGTGACAACACAATTAGGTCAAGCGAGGGCTAATCCAATTTCGCACGTTAGAGTCTGATACACAAGTAGAGACGTTAATATTTATTTATACCTAATTGCAGGCGACCGTCCTGCCAGCGCGCGCGGAGCGAGCGGGGGTTATCCATCGTGAGTTAGGAAGCCATTTTCTCTCTGTCAGAAAATATAAACTCCCTTATTAACAACTTACTCTGAATAATATCACGAGCGGGGGACTCTCCGCTGCGTGCTGACGTGGGGTGAGTAATCGCTTACAAGAATGGCCCGCATTTACGGGGCCCGTGATCTAATGCGCAGTGGTAATCTAGCGTCTCCGTTTTGCGAGAACATGCGCCGCGTGACTCGAACAATTTATAATGAACGTGGTAAGGTTAACAACCGCCGGGCGAAGGTATTCACAGAGAAACATGCGAAATAAATACTGCTCAGAGCTGCAAATGCGAGGCGGCGGAGAGATGCATTCGGGATGAAAAAGCAAAAGGCATCAGAATATAAAGCATCATACGGCAAATGCAACAAGGCGACTTCAAAGGTTACAAGAATATAATTGACGCTTTCAACTTCAATGTCCCGGAGACTTTCGCATCAACAAGCTGCTCGAAAGAAATGAAACACTAGGAATCAAGACGACATGATTTGCATTTGTCTGCGATGTGCCTCTTTACAATACGCAAAGTTTTGACCCTATTTGCCTTTCACGCACTCTTTCTTCTGCATGCTAATTGCATGTGCACCGTTTATGAGAACACAACCCGAGCATCTGCCCCGGGCTTCCTGCACACGCATGAACAATATGTATACGATGGTATGCCGTACATTGCATAAATATCTACTGTGTGCCTCTCTTAATGACGGTGGAATGGCTGGCTGTTGCCCTAGGGCCGGTGCGCTCAGGAGGAGTCTGTGTTAGCTCAGTTGGAAGCGGCCTGCGTGTGTGTGCGCGCTCACCCAGTCCACGCTCCAAGCTTCGGGTGACCTTGTACCCGGTCCTGCGAATGGTTTTTGAAGCTGTGGGGAGAAATTGATATGTTTACACAAGGCAAAATTATTTATATAACATTACACACGGCAGGTATGGACTCAATTTGGCCTGGTTTGGGAAGACCCCGGCTGGAGAATTTGCACAGGTCAGTGCCATGGAGGCATTTCACAGTTTGTGGTTGTGCACTTTTATCACTAATAAATAAAATAACATTATTCTTAATGAAAAGTGGAAGGAAAAGAATGGGAGGATAATGCTGGCCGCACAAAGCATGGAGGATCAAAATACTCTCAATGTTGCATTAACATTGCTATTTTGTTTCAACACGTACTATACAGTTCAATTAATAAGATTTAAAAACAGAGACACAAAAGAGATTTAAAGTTTACTTTAAAAATTGTTGTTTTATCCAAATTTTGTTTACTCCAAGATTTTGAATGTGTGGGCCCATTTCTTCGATACTTTTTTTGGAGCTAAATGATTGCTAGACAGTAACCGATTTACATTTGCATTTATTCAATGGCAGACACTTTTAACTAGTATCACTGCAAAGAGAAACAAGGTAAGATGTCTTGCTCAAGAACACTTTAGTTGTTGTCTGCTGACACTGGGATTCAAACCCACGACCTTCTGCTTACAAGTCCGACTCTCTAACCATCAGATCACAACTGTTACTAATGCATAATTGTACCAAACCACATTAGATTTGTCAAGTCTGAATAAATGTGAACGTTTTAAAACACCAAACTTGATTTTTCACTCCTAATGCACAGTGATATCATCTCCGTCCGCCCTCTTTGAGACAGATCCTGATTGGACGAGAATCCTCACTGCAACTTTTCCCTCGCTGCGTCTCTCTCTCTTCACGTGTTTTCATGTTCTTTTTAAAGCCCATTAAACTCTAATTGCTTTCATTGATACTGACTAACAATTTCAGCAAAACATTGCGGTTGGTGTAATACCATGCAAAAATAAATAACTACCAGCAATTTAGCCACATTATAAATCATTTGTGCTGTCTCTGCTTAGTCTAGCAATTAATTTCTAGGCTCTTGAGCTTGTTGCTAAGAGGGTACAATAATACTGAGCACGTATTTATGCTTGCCATATTAACTTGTTTGAGTCATTGTCTACATATGGTGCGCCAGACATATCTGTCCCTACTACTTAGCGAACGATAAACGTCATTTCGCCCGAGCGCCAGCGCATAAGAAAACAGACCGAACAGCATGGCATCGCTTAACTGCTGAAAAAGAGATTTACAGCAAAGATAAAACATTATCTGGATGAGGTACTGTACTTTAGTAACACATTTTTGAATCAACTAAAAACTACATTACAACAAAAATAAAACACAATGAAAAAATTAAATAACATATACAATAAAATACGATAAAGATAGTAAAAAAACTTGTTTTCAGAAACAAAAAGGAATACAAATATATATAAATGATTTTTTAATGCATGGTATATGCAGATGACCAAGATGTATAAATACTGCATCCCACAATTATTAGATTTTTATTTTAAAGGAATGACATTACAACAACAAAAATTCAGATTAATATAACTGCTTACATATCCAGCAAAAACATATAGAAAATATAAACATATAGTAGAATCATTAAAACTCAAAAAATATATATTTGACATTTTTTAAAGAGTATATCAGAGAGTATATAAACGCATAAACTATATTAACTTAATTTGTAATAATTAGTATGCACATTTTTGCAGTAGACTTGTTTTGTTGAGATGTTAAAGAACAACCCTTTTACGCATGAACCAGGGTTTAACCATAGCAAAAATTTAGTAACCATGTTTTTGTGCTAAAGGATTGACTGCAGTTTGTTTTTTCTTACTGTTTTAAGGCAAACATCACTGTTTGCATATAAAGTGAGAAAACTGTAAATAAGGATTGTATGGTTTAACACCACATAAAAAATAATCTATGGCTAAATGTTGTTAAACTATGGTTTATTTTAAAATAAGGAAAAACAAATTTCAAACTTTTGCAATTTAAGCACTTTTCGGTGTATACTCGGCAGACTAAAATGGAAAGTTTTGCTCATCCCCAAATGTAACATTCTGTTATCCTGTTCTCTATTTACCTGTAAAAAAACTTGTATGTCTTTCTTTCAAAAGAAAGTGTTTTGCAGAAAGTTGGTAACCAAAAACTGAAAGGTTCACAGGTTTGAAATGTCAAGATAGTGAGTAAAATTTGACAGATTTTTCATTTTCCGGTGAAAACAGAAAGCAACATATAAACAAAAGTCCTCATTTTTAAGTTTACAAGGAGTACATTTCGGAAAGTCAACTTATTCATCATGAGTCATCTGTCAAATAAACACTGCTTTAAAGTGGATATCTTGTTGCCAGTCCAGGGATCGGCGGTCTAAATGTGTTTGGTTTAGCATGACACTTGTATTTCTCAGCAGCAAGTGTGAATTTGCAGTGGCTGTTATCTGCTCGGATTAAATTCCATCGGCGGCTTGTCCGGTGCGATTATCCTGACAGCCGTTGGACTGACCACTGCTTCTCTTCCCTCTCTCTCCATCTAATTGAAATGTAAGGCCTCGTCTAGCTGGTTATCCTCCCTTATGGAAAATAAATGGATTGAGGAATATTTATTCCATGCTCTGACTGCGAAATGAGGGCAGAATGTAAGTTTGACTAACTCAATCAATGAATTTAGTAAAGATGTATTTCAGAGAGGTATTTAAGGATTAGCCGCGCTTTACGGAAACGAAACCGGCCTGGGGTGGGGGTTGTGACGTTTTGACAAATCTATCCGGGACAAGATCAACAACTTAATGTTTAAACCAATCACTCTAAGTATATATTTGAGCTCGGATATGCAGATGTGATGTTCAACTCCCAGAGGTTTATATATACACTCAAAGGATCAGCCGCACTCTCGATGGCCAAATTACCCCCAAATCCTTCGAATTTATCAAACATGAATTTCAACAAGGAACCAAGGAAGAGAAACACAAGAAGCGCCTATTAGCGTACACGGAAAATGAATGCCTTCAAGGTTTAACTGCTTATTTTTGACATCCAATCAGCACGGCTCTGTTAATTTACATAGCCTGATAAATACCATCTGGACGGTAATGCGAAATAACTCAAGGTACGAAATTGAGCATTCGCCCCTGCAACCGATCAATGAAACAGCTATGGGCAGCGTCTTCCTCCTTCCTCGGCCTGCCTAAATATGTTCAGGCATCTGATCGGAATTTTAATGACGGAGACGCATGTTTTCATTATATCTGCACCGATGCGCAACACAATGATTATTCGGCATACTTTGTATTCAATCACTTTAAAAGCAGTTATGCAAAATAGTTTATGCATAATTGAAAGTTTTATTATTTACATATCCAAGTCTTGTCTTGACCCGGGAACACAAGAAGACAACAGATACGTCAACCTACAAAAACAAAAATAAACATTCTTTCATAATTATTTATAAAAAAATGGTATACGGTGCAATGTTTTGTTTCTTTTTGATTGTTTTAAAGAAATGCCATAACACTAAATACATAATTCAGATTGATATAACTGGTGTTATTTTTGTTATATTGTGGTTCAATTAAAGGCAAGACAAAGAAGCTTTGAATTTATTAATGCGTGTGCACTTTTAGTTAAACTGGAAGAAAGCTTATGTATAGTAACAGAATAAATTTTTTAGGTGATCTATTCCTTTAAGAGATCTTGAATGTCTATTTACGCATGTCGCACATTTTCCATCTCTATTCAGTTTTCTTTGTTGCTTGTAAAGAATCACATGATGCTCTTTAGTTTAACATGTCATGTTAACCTGTCAGCTTTGCTTTGTTCCTGTCTGTTTGTGTCACCGCATATGTGTTTGTTTTTATGAAAACAAAGACCTTCCAAAAGTGTCAGTCACAATGTTAAATGTGTATTATTGTGTGCATCCGACTGAAATTTGAATATCCAATAAGCACAGACAGGGAGGTAAAACCCCCGGGGACTTTCCTCCACCCCCAACATACACAAGATTTCCCAACAAGAAAGAATGAAAAAAAACCCCTTAAACATGTTTGTTTCTCTCCAAGAAAAACAACTGAGATTAAAAAAGACTTTAACTTCAAATCCGCAGTAACATTGTAAGAGAAATATGGGCACGGCTTCATTATGTCACTCAGTTGGTAATGATGTAAGGAGATTGGCTAAAGTTCATCGTCGCTGCTGATCAACAAAGCTTAGCCTATCAAGCACATGTCCTGCTGTTACATCTTAATTCAATTATACCTTCAACATAGCTTTACTACTTTTATGTAAATGGGTGAAGTTTAGAAGGTCATTTACTTAACAAGTTTTTTCCGGAAAGAACCTAATGCGACTTGGTGTAACTTTAAAACGTATTGACTGTTTGTGGTACATTTTTAATTTAACCCTGAGCTGAATTGATCTCGAGTCTATATTTGAGTGAATAGTTTAAGAATAGACAAGTCGTTTTTGCTTCTCTATTGCCGCCGTTGCTTGAAAATTAATTTGTGAGTTGTTAGGTGTAAATTTGAAAATTTGACGAAAATGTGTAACTTTGTTCGGTGTGTTTGGTCTTCTCCCAACTCACACTCGACAGATAAACAATGATTTTTGTAAGCTTACCATTGTAAAAGTAATGATAAGCTTTAAACACAGTTTTTATGCATTTGAGACAATTTATAATCGGATCAGAACTCTTAACGTATTTCTGAAAGTGGAAATCAATAGAACAAGGACGTCATCAGCCATTTTTATGAAGATGAAAACAACAATATACATATATTATTATTATTATATTATATATGTATTTTTATATACAGATATTATATATTATTATATTATATCTGTATTATTATATACAGATATTATATATTATTATATAATATAATATATTTATTACAGATATTACTATATTAAGTAAATTATAAAATATTTTTTTCTTTGTTTTGTGCATGCCATACATTAGATTGTCATATATTATATTGCATACTGTAAAACAATAAAAGTTTAAAAAAACATGAAAAATGGGACCTTTATTGTTTCAAACATGAAACGATGTAAAACCATTTTTTTCTAATTAAAAAGCGTAAATTAAATCATATAGTAGCTTAGAACTAAGAAATACACTCCTTCTCAATAACGGAAGAAGTCTGGATCTTTGGGCAAGCTGCCATGCCCATAATAACTTTGCACAGTCATATTTTATGGCGTGTAGATCTAAGTAGTGGGCCGTTTTTTCTTTCTCTGCCCGAGCAGGTCCCACTTAAAGGCCTGAAGAGAAATCATGTCGTTGTCACGGGCAAGGCGACAGACCAGTGGAAATGGATGATTCATTTCCATCCCAGTTAATACCCTGATTTGTTTACAGATACATTGCAGGTCTGGAGAGATGTGTTCGCCCTCTCTCTCTCCGAGCGCGAGACATGATTTGTGTACCCGTGGCTTAGATTAGCTCAAGTCCCCATATTGGACATCATATTTCCCAGGGTATTTTTCCAGCAGGTCTAAGTGAAAACCAGATGTCACACACATCAGCTGTGAGAGGTTATGAAGTATGTCTTTTTGTCACTGTGATAGTTGAGCCTATAAAAATGCAGCGGTATCTTTCCAGCGCCTATAGATCTATCCTTTACTCACTCCTGGGCTTGACTCTGAATTACAAAACCCATCATAGAGAGTTTAAACATAAGTCACTGTCTATCACATGATGTTATTGAGTCACAGCGGTCTGCAAAGCTAGGTTTGATTTCTGAGCCATCTTTGAGAATGTGTTTCTGGTGACTCATGCAGCTCTTACACTATGTTATTGCACAGAGTCACAAATCCGTGGAAGCTGGGAAGTCGATGTTGGTTATACTTCAAAAATCTTCTTCGAGTTATGCAGAATAAAGACATACAGGTTTTGAATTAAATAAAGATGAGACAGGAATGGTGTCCAATGTTGTGGTTAAGTAGGTAACCAAACCTCTTCTAAAACCATTCAAACAGACCAACTGAACCAGCTTGGCCAAACTTCAATACCATCTAACCACGTAATGCTTATATGGTATTTTAAAGCAAACTTAAAACCTCATCCACCTTCAACATTTAATGTATTCTAATTGGACCTACCGCTTTGCAAGTGTTTTGTTTTCACTTTTGCATGCAATCTACACATCAGACAGTCGGCGAACCGTCTGTGCGCGGTCCGTGGGCGAGACTCAAACCCTAATAGCCTTCAATGATGCTTGCATGTGCAAACTTAAAGCAACTCATACAGCATTACAGGCCAAGAACGCCTGGGGGCCGAAATGTAGGTTGTGCATGCCAGTTAATGTTCCTGTGTGGTTAAGGGTAACGGCTCCACACGTGCCAAGGCATGGTGGTGCGCGACAGCAGCGGTACGCGCGCGGGGGAGTGGCGTGGCACTCGGTGCGCCGCGGCGTCAGATGGAAGAGTCGCTCTCAGTTAGACGAGAGCTCCCCGGGGGAGCGCTGCAGCAGACGCGCTTTAAGAAGGGTCTGTTAATTACTAAAGTCCAAATTCAACCCCCCTTGAAGATGGCAAGCACGAAGATGCTCAACAGGAGTCGTTCGGTGACCCCACGTCTCGATCAGGACGGGGGCTTTTTCTCTCTACGCCCACCGAACTCGTAAATCTGCAGTCAGAAAGAGGTAGCGGTCACCCAGAGTTCATGAGCTTTTTCTACCTCATGTATGTAATTTCATTGCATATAATTTTATTATACCGAGCTCGCTCGAATTACACGGTCCGAACACTGAGGTACTGATGGGCTTGGTTTGGAGAGGACCGCGGTAATGATGTTGGGGAAAATATCCAGGTGGTCAGTGTGTTAATGCATCAGTTTATACAAGTGAAACTATGGCTTTTTTATTTTCTCCTTATGCCAATAGATTAAAAACAGCTGCGAGTAATGAATGAGACTATTACAAAAAGGCCTCATCGGTGACTACCTCACTCAGTGAGAATGCCGGTTCTGAAATAATCCACATATTTCAGCATAAATCGGAGTTGACTGTGACTAGGGTCTGCGTAATTGTCCGTACGTTAAGTTTTTACAATGTCACATCATTTCTGGGCCATTAGAAATGAACAATTGTCTAGATTCATCACACATGTTTCTCAGAGTTATCTGCGAACTCCCGACTGATTAATTGTAGAGAAACAAAAGTGACCATTTTTTACCCCCGGCATTAAGTACAACAATATGTTGAGCGAACCAAGCGTAACAAAACTTTTTTTTCCGTGGTTCCGTGTTCAAATTTGTCCCCGGGGACCTCCAGCAAATCACATAGCTCAGTAAAATCAGCACAAGCCAGAGAAACTTCTGGAAATCTCATCATCGTGGCGCACAACCGTCAATCAAATTCACAAATCTGAGAGGTTTGTGACCTCGGTTTTGTGGGGAGTCGCTTCGGGCTGATCAAATTAGCTATCGTTCTATTGAATGCAGGGATATTTTGGCAGGTTTGAAAATCTTAATACTTTATTGCTCTTGAGAGGACACAAAAAAACATTGACATTATACATTGTAGATGAAAAAAGTAACGAAAAACTGTAACCGATTTAAAACCAAAAAGTGCACAAAGCAAGATGCTCAAGATTCAACAACCATATGCCGCATTTGTGGTTACACAATGTGTTTTTGTGGTCTATATCTATTTTTGTGTTTCACATAACACACGCACACACACCCACACACACACACACAAATACATGACACACATTCTAATACATGCACACACACACTCTCTCTTGTGGGTTCTTTGCTCCCATGGGTTGCATAGTTGAATCCCAACAGCAAGCATCTCGTAATCGTTCACAATCTACCCAGAAATCATTTTAATCTGGGGACACCTTCACACACAACTACACCTTCACACACAACTACACCTTCACACACAACTACACCTTCACACACAACTACACCTTCTCACACAACTACACCTTCTCACAGAGACATATTTTTCATATGAACAAGTGTGATACCTTGAAACTTAACTCAATAACATTAACTCATGTGCGTTCAAAGGTGAGTGTGTGTGTGTGTGTGTGTGTGTGTGTGTGTGTGTGTGTGTGTGTGTGTGTGTGTGTGTGTGTGTGTGTGTGTGTGTGTGTGTGTGTGTGTGTGTGTGTGTGTGTGTTTGTAATGTCTATTTTTTATTAAATTCAAGTAAGGTCCATCCAACTGTACTTTTTAATTTGTTTCTCCAGCCCTAATATTGTTTTATTTTTGTATCAGATTAAAAATGAAATGAGAAAAAAATCTGTTTTATAAAAAAAAAAGACTCCAGCACTGTTTTCTTTGAAAGTTTCACCTTTTAAATAAACAAGTGAATAAAGTTACAAATTAATTACAAAAGCCACACACTCAATACTTCAATCCATTATGTGCATTAGTGAAGGTCAGCGTTCCCTAGCGGATGTTCTACAAAAAGACACAAATAGGACTTAGCGTATAGATCCATAAACAAATTTGTCATTGGGCTGAAATACAATGTGAATGTGTGAAACAGATTTACTTACTAATATCAGAGGCGGTAAATATTCTCTGTAGTTCCCCACTGGTCATCATATCCCACATGCTTCAGGTAAATGCAAAAACACGCTAACTGACCTCAAAATTGTGTGTATTCATAGAACACCAGAAAATATTATTTACATTTACATTTATTCATTTGGCAGATGCTTCTATACAAAGCCAATTACAATTAGTTTGCAATGTAAAGCTATTACCGCAAAATATTAGATGTTGAAATCTATAGATTATTAAAATATAACAAAATTGAATAATATAAAAATAACGAAACTGGAATTGTGTATTATGAATAATACATATTTCGTATTTCATTTATAATATTGTTATCCTTATGCACTAATCACAAAGTGTCAATATTAAGCAATATTAAATTTTTTGGCATAAAAAGGGATTAAAGGAAGTGTACAGCACAAATGACCTGTATAGCAAGCTATACACACCACAAATCCACCACAAATGGATTCCACGCAGGTTGAAGTTCCTCAGAAAATGAGACACATCCTTTTGGCTGGGATATCCTGGATCAGGTTCATCGTCATCTGCATTTAATACTTAACTCTCCCACAGAGTGTGTTCAGATCCTGCTCTCCAAAGTGTGTTAGTGTGTTCTCCAATAGTTATCAGGTCTTCTCTTAAAAGCTTAATGCTATTTAAATGCAATTATATAATAAGAAAGTTAAGAAAGCTAAATGTAGAGGCTGAAAACTGAGAAATATTTTTGGGGTGAATCTAAGTGTGGACTAAACTAAAAATAAGACTGATGTTAACACAGACAACTTGTGTGCTTAAAAACCTGAAAAAAGAACATGACCCGGGTTATATTTAATGTGAGATCACTTGCGATGGGGTTAAACACGATGAAGAATTATTTACAAATTCAACAAATAAGTTCAGTTAAGAGTGTTTCTGTGTTTTTAAAACACTTGAAAAGATTTACAAACCTAAATTATCAATAAAAATAAACATGTTTTGTCATGTTATAACGTATAAAAATAAATATTAAAATAGACAAAGCAAGTGGCTCAGGAAAAAAACAAGCACATTGTTTTTATTGTATTTATTTGAAGCACTTATGATAAAAACATAACCTATGTTCAAAATATGTAAACAAATAAGAATGAGCGTTATCAAGTGTGCAACACTCTTTTAATAATGTTTAATGATTAATTAATCCCAAAATGCACCTCGACTTAAAGAATAAGTGTGCAAATATGATAGTTTAACCTTTTTGTTCACCGTATTGTGTTTGCACACTTTTCCTTCTACTTCTAATTGACTACTCTGCTAACACAACGAATAACAACAACGGTATCAATAAGAAAAAACCGACAGGTGTTTAAACCTTTGACGGGTTCTGTTCATCTTTAAACACAACCTATTTCTGCATGGCTGAGCTGCTAGCGTGAAACAAGTGCCTATCAAACCGGACCCATTATCACCTTGTTTTATTATCGTTATTAACCGTCTCACAACAACATGCTGACTGCACATTTGAATCTTCATTTCGAACAAACACGGGCAGCCGTAGAGTCTTAAAAAATAATCACGCTGGATGCGGAGGGTGAGAAGTCTGCTAATCAGAAGACCCCGGTCCTCCCCCCGCCTCTCCTCCCTTCATTTTCCTTTCTAATTACTTTGTCTTCTGATAAAGGCATGGCTTTGGGATCATCAAAGGTCCTTGAAACAAAGAGCAATATATAGCAATTACTGAGGCTCTCATCTGCCCGGCTCAGATTAAAAGGCAGCACACGAGAACACTCGAAACTCTCGGCTTGAACGTTGTGAGCTGTCATAACATTGTGTCTGGAACGTTCCATGGAATCCTGCAGTCCTCCAAAGGCAATTAGGAGGAACAATTAGCTCATAATTGCTTAAGACCTGCTATGCACATCTTAACTTCGATTCATGTAAATTCCTTTTATATGTTTGTTCATCATGCTGAGAGCGGTTATACTGTATTTGATAGCTTTTGTGTAGTTTGTATGAACTGGGCCGCACAAACATCGAGGTGAAGTACGCAAGGATGTAAAAATTCTATTTACAAAGAAAACATCAAATGTGACATTTAACAACATAAAATTACAGTTGATTTTATTCATAAGCAATCACCTACATTATAAACGTCACTTTCATTTATAAAAAAATTGAGCAGATTTCTAAACTATACAATATTTTAAAAATTTATATCAAGTAATCACAATATTGATGTCTAGAGTTTAATATTTTCCAGCAAATTAGTCAGATGTGCAATATTAATAAGAAGAACAATGTGAGATTGAAATTATATTACTTTTTATAAATACACATATTAAATACGAAATTAAGAAAGCATCAACACAGATTACATCATATCTGTATCCTAAAACATTTTATTTGACATATTCATATCATTCGGCTATGGCAAACCCTTACAGTACCGCATTTGCAATATTACAATACATTATTCAACTAATAACAACAATACATCGCATGTTGAATTAATTTTGGGGATTACACACTGTAATATATGTCTATTTATCATGAATGTTGATTAAGTTATTTAGAAAATTAATTTAAATTATTAGGCAAAATATACATGTTTTCCTGATCTATTCATATTTAGAATCCTACTAAAATATATGAATTTGTATGTGGCATAATTAATAATTAAAAAACCCTAATTATAATATACGTAGTATAGATCCCAGTCCCAGAGCAAAAAGTGTCTCTCAAGTCTCTTTATGACCACTATATTAAAAACATAGAAAGATGAAGACACGAATAACATGAACCAACGTGCACCTCTAACATGTATTAATATAGTCAACATAGTCATTTTTCTATTTCATGCTGATATTAAAACCGCGTTTTCATTAATGGATGATCCATGCAATCCCAGACGTAACTAATTGTGACAGATTTGCCATGTAGATCAAACGTGATAACAAGAGCTACACTTACTCTATCACCTAAAAGTCTCTAACCTGAAAGCTGGTCTTATTAAGTCCTTATAGATGGAACCCAAGTGGTTAACATGTCTAATGAACGGGACTGTTCACAGCCCTGCCTGCACAGTGTGAACTTACGTCGGAGTCATTAGCTGTTTAAAAAGCTGATTATTGTGGAAGAAGTCTTTTCGAGGTTAAACACCGCGGGCTTCTGCTGTGAACACCCTTTAATTGCAATTATATTTGAAAATAGTTGAAACTCTTTTACACCGCCACTTAGTGTGAACGCTGGATGTGTTAAATAAGAAAAAAAGACACGCCTGTCAGAATCCAGTAGCCTTATTAAACATTATTTAGCAGCACAGCCGTGGGATTTCTGTACTTCTTTTACCATCGATAAAGACGTTTTAAGGTTGCACGCTGCATGCTTTCTAAACACTCGAATGTGCTTTTCAACTCGCAGAATGTGCAATGTGACGTACTTCCAGTCGTCTACGCAAACACAACTTTTAAAAACCAATTTATATTGACAACAGTCATAAAATAAGAAAAGTAACACAACCCATGCGGATGTTAAGCATTGGTCAACCAACAAGTTGCAGGTTTATGTGTCTAAACGGTCATTGTTTATCAACTTCATCCCGGCGTATCTCCATGGCCGCATGACACACTTGTTCATGCCGGTTTGCTTCTTTATGTGGTGAAAAATGAGAACGTAGGAGGACAGGAAACGCATCATCAGTCAGAGGAAGAACTCCCTTCCACACACTTCCTCACGCGGCCGCGTCACGCGCACACATTTCTTCGATGACAGCCCATCTACAGGGACATGTAGAATCAACGGCCATGAGACAGTAGGTTACAGTTCAGAGGAATTTGCAAGTTAAGTAGGCAGTGAGTGGGGAGGACATGCAGATAAATGGAACGCCACATCATGCCTTTGTTAGCTTCGCATGTAGGTTAATCATGTGACAAACGCACGGAGAACATTTACTTATCGGTCCATCCCATTGGAACAACTATGCAGACATGTAAATCCATGAGAGAGCAAATTTAAGGATGGTGCCGAAGGCGTCTTAAGGGACGTCTCAAAGTCCCTATGAAACAGGTTTGTATGAGCAACATATGAGAATGTGCAACTAGAATGCACGTGTACAGCATTGTTCTACTTCAACAACGGGGCGCGAAAGCGAGTCCAAAACGATTCCTTTTCCCCATTAAGTTTAATTTTTCACATATACACAACATTAAACCAAGTGAACTTTGAAAACAGATTTTAAGCAAGTGGATGGAAATGTACGACCCCTGTGACGGGATAAGGTTAGTGCTTTTTTTAACAGTGTAGTAATGTGTCAAATACTCATTGTTTGCCCAGAAAGTAATCCAAGTCTTTTAAACACAACAAAAAGACCCCAAATTCAAAACCACAAAAGCGTTAGAGTCCATGTGGCAAGGATGTGCCCATGCCAATCCCAGAAGCATGTAGAGCTGCACTTTGAACTAATATTACGCGTTTGATTCATGAACAATTCACTCAGCACGCTTCTTTGCCCCAAACTAAAGTTAGCAAATAATAAGATGTCATAAAGTAAAGTAAGTGTTATCTAAATGAAAACAACCAGATCTAAAACAAAGTGATGGACCCTGTTGCATCACAATCTTTGATAGTCCATTTGATCTTGAATGATAGGAGACATCAGGTGGTCCTTAGCATCTTTCTTCACTGCACGAAGAACTAACACATAAAAATGAGTTACATTCTCTGTTAGCGCTCTTCTCAATTAGCCCTCATCAAAAAGGGAGTATTTCCCATGTAAAATATACAGAGGGAAGTCTTTTAATCATTTTAAAAAGGCTTCTGTCTGGGAAGATTTCAAGGAAGCAGCCAATTAGAAGTGTGAAAGTCGGAATATACTTGGCGAGTTCAGTTAGTCTTACATATGGCATATGCTGGCGTTTCTATAATTTAACAGCGGAATAATTAACAGTTTTAATGTATGATACTTTTCCGTGAAGGTCTAAATTAAAGGTTCGAGAATCTGCATATGAAATGTAATTCACAGCAGTCTTTGTAGTGAGTGACATTGAATTCGTTTCTGAAAATTCCTCGCCGATGCATTGATCAAAAAAAGATATTTGACATATTGTAACAGGTTTTCTTTTTTCTTTTCAAGAATCTAAAACAAGAAATTAGTCAAGAAATGCAATATAATAAAGTACTTTTTTAAATCATGAAGTTGACATTTTACATAATAAATGTGATGCTTAAAGTTCACTCTTAACATTTTAGGTTATTTTAAACCAAAGTTTGGGTCTAAAGGGAAAAACTAAGCTGTTGGGTTAAATTTAGCCATGAATCTATGACATTCCGAAAATCCCCAAAATATTTTTTTACAACCCCACAATATCATACCTAATAATTTAATATTAAAAGTGTTACAAATCAGTGGTTCTAAACAAGATTAACATAACCTCGACTTTTAATTACACTTTGAGGTTTGTTCATTTAGTACCCAACACTCTACAACTGAAGACAGAAATGTCTTTTAAATCAAACGTTCAAGACAATACAAAGTACAAAATATTTCTGAATAAAAAATGTCTTCGTATTGTTGCAAATACAGAAGTGTGTTCTGACCCGTGGAGACCCTGTGAGAAGACACCTGAGACCAACTTTTGGGGTCCTGACCCACCAGTTGAGAACCGCTGCTGTAGACCATGTCTTCTGTTGTGTCTTTTCACGGAAGGATTAAAAGACTCAGGTATCACGGTGGGGCCCTGTGTGTTTTCTCTGTGCCTTTCTTGTTTTAGGAAGTTCCCGGAAGCCATTTGGCTCGTCAGGGTGCTTATTATCCAAAAATAATCCATTTACGCACCAAAATCTACAGCTTGAAGTTTTCAGACTTTCTATGCTCTCTGGCACTTGGGACGCACAACTTTGGAATGTATATGCATGCTCACTAATCTGACTCTATTCACTCTGATTATGTAAACCAGCTGGGCTCAGCGCCTTTCAAAACACAGAGAGGAAAAGCGAGTAAAATACAATGGCAGCACGATGTGCGCCGCGCTGTAGTTTCTCCAGGGTGTGCGTCTACCTTGACATCGGAACCCGATCGAGCAGAAAATATCTTCTAATATCCACAGTGGTGCGCCAATATATCACAATGCGGGCTGGTAAATATTTGCCACATGTTATTAGAGCGCATAAACCACAGGGTGTTTGGAGAGGTGAAAGGTCACGCCTAATGCCGTCCCCGGAGGGAGGAGTTTTGTGCATAACCAAATGGAGCCGCGTCCAGGAATCCCCAACGGGGCAATGCAGGACATTTTAAATGGCCATATGCTAGTCTGTGTGGCAAAGGACAGTAAATATGTAAAGGAGATGGCTCATAAACCGTCATTATTAAACGAATGACAAGGCTAATGGCGTATCTGTGTGCGCAAGCCCTCCTCCGCTATGGATGGGCCCATTAAAACTCGGCTAAGGCAAATAGAGAGTTAGGTTATAACCTAACAAGGTGCAATTTTATCCCCACAGATCTTGTGCGTATTTTTTTTCAAGTCTATTTAAAGTCAAGAATATCTCGTGTTTAAGCCCTCTTGATCTGCTCGGAAAAGAAGGCTGAATATTTAATGGCGAAGTAGCTTTGATAGGACTTTTTTCTCGCTAATTAAAGCCACATTTCAGCTGGGCTCGGTGTAAGGTGAGTATACTGGAGCGGAGGGTGGAATATTGAACGTTTCTGGTCAGCAGTTCTTGCCACGAAAAAAACTGCCCATTAAATCAGGCTTAGCGGCACTCTCGTATAAAGGGCTTTAGCTGGGCAATGAAGGTGGGATGTTTCGAAGAAATATTTGAAGAGGTGAAGCCCGTTTATCCGCGGACTGTAGTCGATAACTGGAAACAAGGAGCCAGCAACATTATTGTAGCTCATCTGTCAGAGATTCTGTTGGATTAATAATGAATGCCGTGTTTAAGTAGGCATGTCCATTTGGAGAGACACATCATTTATTCATTCAGATTGGGTGAAACCATCCAGCTATCTGCTGCGACGCGGACGATCCTGCATTTTCAGCTCAGTCGAACTAATAATGCAGCAAATTCACTGTGAACTAATGTTTTTAGAGCAATGATAATATTATCATCGGCTCGTGACAGCTATGACGTATTCCTGAATATTGAATCATGCATGATAGAAAGTGTCAGGAAAGGCTTTTTATGGCCTTTGCCTAAGCTAGAGACAGTAGGTGAGTCCTTAACGTTGTCTGGCTTTAAAAAAAATAATAATAAAAGAAACGCGAACGACAAATCCCAAAACAACTTACGCACATTGACTTTTACAGTTCAATCGTGTCATTAGTGCGAAAAGATTCGAAAAGTTTATATGTAACAAAACGTGCACAAAAGAGTCAAGTTAATTTGTGAAAAACTCGTATTTCTAACGTACAAGAAAAAAAGCATTAAAACATACAGACGTCACATTCTGTTGATTTTATTACAGACACATCACGAAACTAACTAACCGTATTCCACAATGATAAAGACGATCTACGGACTGATGCCAAAGGTTACTTAAGTTACAACAAAGTAAACCCTTAACACATGCTTGTTTGGGATTATTTTGTTCGTATGTATCAATGCAGAAATAAGTGGCATTGACCTCTAAAAAACCAAAGTACACAAACGTCTCAAGATATAACTGAACGTATAGAAAATAAGCCAACCCATTTCCTAATAATCCAACGCTTTTACTAATCTTCAGTTTGTACCCCTCAATGACATAATGTCCGATAGGATGATCTAATCTTTTAAGCATGGCAGGTAACCATAGAGCTTTGGTTTAATTCTGTATTATATTATGCAAGAACTGCAAAGAGGAGAAAAATACACTAAATCAAGGAGAATACGAGAGAACAACATGTGATCTTCATTCAAGTAATCTTAGGTCTGTATTATTTTTCTTTACAGTTTATTAAGAATAGTTAGATTTAATTCAGATGAATGCAGAACTTGGCCATCACCGCATTGTTGATACCTATTGATATTCATTGTGTTTAAGCGTGTTTACATATGTATGCAGTGTTATTGTGGCCCACCGACATTCCCAAAAGGGAATTAAAACCAACTGCCCTCAGGACAAATGTTACTATTCATCCATGAATCTCAGGACCTCTTATTACATGGGGTCTGATATCTAAAATGAGCCAATTACAAAATCGTCCCAGACTGTTAAACATGCAGACTAAACGTTTAGCTCCAGTGAGTGTTTGCTCTTTTTCTTATTGTTTCAGTTGAAGCAATCAAAAATCGGCATGAGGTTTTTCCTCCTTTTGTGAGGTCAAATCAATCTAACGTACATGCGTGTATCATTAGAGAGAAAAAAGGCAATAGCGCGTTTCTTCTGGAGTTCAGACAACTGTAAGCCATTCTCTGCATAGTGTGTGCGTTCATTATCAGTTAATGAGGTTTAGACCAAATTAAAAGAATTAGATTTCTCACTTCACAGGTGTTATCAAAAAATGTCCTTCCTTCTATTCAGTATTTCACACATTTAGATAGCCCTGGAAGACCTTATAAAAGGACTTGACAAGAGCTTTACACTATGTGAAATATATTCAGTATATATGTATATGTGTATGCACATATCTATTGAACATAACTTTGTATGAATATAACAGTTAATAGCTCAGTTTATACAATTCTAAAAATCTTTGAGATTATTGTGTATGGTGGATATGATATATAGTTTCTGCCGTTTTGAATATATAGAGATTACATGGTGTGCATACGGATCTGTATAATTTGTTTATACGTGGAAATGTTTTTATTATATAGGGATTGTATATATGCCTAGTAAACAGATGGTATAGCTTGTTTGCAAAGGGTTATAATTTTAGAGTTTTAAACATAAAGGGATTATAGAGGTTTGCATAGGACAAGTGTATATTTTGTATATACAGGAAAATAATATATAGATTGAACAGTAAATATAAAGAGATTATATGCATTTGCATACGAATACGATGGTACATAGTTTATTTACACACGTACATAATATATTGTTCGTACAGTTTAAAAAAAACTGTACTATACCTGTATTTATTTGGATGTATAGTGAATAATATATTGTTTAAAAAATTCATTGCAGCTGTGAAAGTCCCCATGAAACAGCAGAACACATAAAATGTGTGTGTATTAAAGTATATAACGTTACCTTACAGTAACCTTTAAAGGCCTCTTTTAATGTCACTGTTATTTCTTGCCCTTAAAGTGCAGTTTGCACTCGAAAAACTTCAAATTCCCCTCAAATACAAGTTTCTCATGGAGGCAATGCGTCCCTAACAGTCATATAAGTTTAATGTTAACCTTCTGTTCATCCTTCCTCATTCACCATATGATACAATTCAATACAGGAAAGCCCTGTTATTAAAATCCGCGCCGCGGTGATTCACTCTGCCAGGCTTTCGACTGAACTCGACCACTGAACGTTTTACACAGCATCCGGCGCTGTGCTCTGCTAAAGTTGTCACGGCAGGCCGACGTGAGCGTGTAAGCTCTCATTCTTCTGTTAAAGGTCAAGCAGGCCCTCTCTAAACAGTAATTGTGTACGATAGGTTAAGCATGTAATATACGGCAGCCGCAGAAAGTGGCTTCCACCCGCTCGTGGGCCGATCTGTTCCACTTCATAATGGCTATGTTGTAAAAGCGCAGACGCCTGCTGGGTTCGAGCTGTTAGCTGTAAGAGCAGCGGGCTGAATGGTGAATGGCCGTTTCAGACCGGCCAGTGCCGGGTTCTGCTCTAATGAGCTGACTGTCAAAAAGTCATCCAGGGCCAGGCGCTGCTTCACTGTAATTCTCTCGTATTTATGTAAGTCTCAAGGCCAGCTGTCAAAAGTTCCACCGTGACGTTTGATCATTTGGCAACAAATGCGATACTCGAGCCGAGCGGATATTAGGGAAGTTCCATTAGATTCTGTTCTGGTGGTTTGCAGTTTTTATTTGGCCTAAATGAAAGTGCTAGAGAAATATGATATACGGGAGTGAAACTGACTGCTCTTTCCTGTCTTGTTTAAGAGTATGATGTGATTTCCTGCGCTGGAGGTTGTGTAATGAATGAGAAAAACTGATACATTCACTTTGCGGTTTAACATTTGTTTTAATATTAAAGTGAGTAAATCAAAGTCAAATTGGCTACATTTGCTTAAATGTATCGTGTAGAAACATTTAAATAAGTACAATATTTAGTGTGCATATCAAAAAAGCATAGTACAAAAAGTCCTACAACCAAATAGCCTGAGAAAATTTGTGCCTTTCTTCTTTGGAACACAAATGAAGATATTTTGAAGAATGTTGCTAACCCAACATCCATTTACTTTCGTTGTAAGGACACAAAACCAACGGGAACCACCATGGTTCAGAACGTTCTTCAAATGAGCTTCATACAGACACTGGCTGTAACTTTTTGAAGAGTTAAAATCATTCAAAACTAATGCCGCTGCCAGTCCCAAAATAAAGCAGCGTCTTATTGTTCATAAGATTCAATGTTTTCAAAAGTTCAAGAAGGAAGAACAACCTCACACAGTAACTTTATTTGCAAGTGTCTGCAGAAAATGCCATGTCAAGTTCTGCTTATCAAATTTTTGTCTGGATGATTCCTCGCAGGCCTGAAGATAACAAAGATGCCCGTGTATTTCAGGTCCATCATTTATTGTATTTCTGTAAAAGTATTTTCATAATTGTGATTCTTTCAATCCCATGTTTCTGATTATTTCTAGATTCATTTATACCAATGCGTCAGTTGTTTGTCTAAACCAGCGTTTCAGTGTTTGTGGTTTGTCTAAAATGTATCCCTTATTAAGAAATAATAATGCTTAAATTCAGGGAAATAAAGCCTGTTGACCTCACTCACCTGTGTTTTCAATTCCACCGCTTTGATCAGACACCGTAATGCACGTACACCAGAAAAGTGAGATATAGTCGGGCTAATTCAAAGCTTCTATCTGTTGTAGGTATGTTAATGAGTCCTGGGGCACTTGGGTTTCTGTCTCTATGTGTATCGACTGCCGAGGAGAACCTGGCAGAACTAATCCGACCGTCTGATCTCCCCGCTGCTCCATGCCACTCTGTTAATTACCGAGCTCCTATTGACAAGCTCTTAGCTCAGGGCGCTTGATCCATCAACCGGCAGTACAGAGCGATTAGATGATCACTCCCCAAATTTCTAACGCCAGGAGAGGAGGGCTATTATTCACTTAAGAGAGGAATGACAATGCGCCCTTCTCAGGTCCTGGATCGTTTTAGAAATTAGCTGTCTCTTTGGTGAGCGAGACCCTGCGGCGGTGTGGTAAGGTTCTGCTGACAACGAGTCAGACCGAAATGAAATTTAAATATCATTAATGAAGTTTGGTTTGGTGATTTTGTTAAAGGTGAAATCACATTTGACCCCATTTAATTACTTAATGCACAATGGTTGTCGTATCGTGCATGATTTAGATTCATATTTGACCTGTGTTGGTTTATAGAGTCCCTATGAATCCAAATGAATAAAATACTATAGTATATTTTTACATTTACTAGTAGTAAATTGAAAATTTTGTTAATGTAAACAATATTCTGTTGCAATAACCAGAGTAAATTGATAAACTGTAGTATTGTATACATTATTTTTACATTAATATTTACTATATTAAATATTAAAGTATGTGGAATTGAATGTTGTGGTTTACTTTAATAAACAGTAAGGTTAAAAAATAGATATTTTACTACAATTACTATGGTTAGTAGTATACTACAGTATTCTGCAAATGGCTTGTTTGCTCTATTACATTGATAACTTGTAATATACTTAAGTATTTACTATATACAAAATAATAAACTTAAGTTTTAACACTAAAATTTATTGAAGTTTTTCTATGGATTACTATAGTATATTTATGGTAAATATATAGTTTTTTACAGATATTGTATAGTTTGTATAGGGATATAATATAGCTTGAATAATTTATTTATATAGGGATATATTATAGAATTTGTACAGTTTTAACTATATAGGGATTCCAGATATGTTTATATATATATATATATATATATATATATATATATATATATATATATATATATATATATATATATATATATATATATATATATATATATATATATATATATATATATATATATATATATATATATATATATATATATATATATATATATATATATATATATATATGTGGTTTGTATCTGGATAGTATATAAAAGCTAAATTATATCACATTGTTTTTACATATGGGAATAAAATGTTATAAGTGTATCGCTATATTGTGTAGGTTGTATATTTAGGCCCAACAATATGCAAGACAAATTACAAAATCCTTTGTGAAGAAATCCTTTGTGTTTATAGGACACACTGCAAGCAAATTTGCTCGCTTGCATTGAGATTAAACTTTTGTATTTAATTTTCCACGATTCCCTCTTTAGAACCACTAAGTTAAAATCAGGAGTTGTATTCTGATGATGTCATCCAGGCCTGGAGACTGTTGGCAAATGTTAAAACGGAGTCAGTAGAAACACACATAGAACAGAACTTGCCACCCAAGCCTTTATATTCCACGATCTTTAAAAGCACCGGGTCAATTTGACATAAGCACACCTGCCCCACCGCCTTCCTGCCCCTCTTTTCCTAAGCCCGGGGGCAAAATCAGCCTCCTTATTAAGATGGTAATGCCTGTGAACTGTAGGGAGGGGGAACAGGACCACCATCTTTTGCTCAGTCAGTCAAGCTTATTGTGTGAAACATACTTGTTTCCAGTGAGTCGGCCAATTCATTCAAATCCATGCGAACACGAAACCCCAGCCAGCAGCTATGCAGACCGTCGTGAACCGCAGGCCGGCATTTACATGCAAATAAAGTCCAAATGGCTCCATGTGCTTATTTATTACAACCTTCCCAAAATCCCCACTAATATGATGCGACACCAAAAATAATACTCAATTCGATTTACAATTCATCTAATAATGTTTAATTTTACTCTTCATTTAACATGATTTCCCAGCCAGTGATTACGAGACGGGATAGCATTAATTTGAGCAAGATGTACGACATACCGGCGTAATCTCTTCTTCGCCAAAATCAATTCCGATCACGTTCAAATGTAGAAAACCTTGAGAAGACACTACCTTAATCACAATGTTCATTTACACTGCGTGATATTTATCTTCCTGCTTTTAAAAATGATGGTTTTGTATGACTATAAACTCTTAACTGAACAGGAAGAGGTCATCTGCCGCGATGGTAAAAGACTGAACCTAATGTATAAATGATATAGTAAGCATCATGTGTTAAAGCCCTCCAAACTGTGTAATGTGGGATGATAACTGCCGCGGATGGAGCTTACACTGCTATATAAAGCTTGATATAGATGTAAATATGAATATGGCACTAACATAGACCTGTGTGCTGTGACAACTGTACTGTTGATAACAAATAGACCAGTCATACTAAAAAATTGTCTTTAGATTTATAGGGTATAGTGTGTATTTAATTATTTGTATCATAAAAGGGAAGCTAACCCAAAAAATTAAATAACATCAATGTTTATTTTTGCTTATGCTGTTAACGATCTGAGACCCTTTCCTCACACAAAGAAGATATTTTGAGAAATGTCACATTGGAATTCAATAGGAAGCAGTGTTGATTGGTTATCAACTATTCAAATATCTTCTTTTCTGATTTGCAGAATAACATGTCATGCAGGATTTGCAGTAAATGGCGATATGTTTTTCATTTCTGTGTGTCTTTTAATATGTATAATCACTTTAGCAAAGATGTTCTTATATTTCATTATCAAATCACATAATTTAATAATTAAATGACAATAAAAAAGTTACTAAACACCCCATCATTAATAATATTATAAAAATTAAAAGAATTGCATAACAAAGACATTTTTTTAAAATCCCACTGAAAATGTGCTTAAGTGTTAGGATATGGCACAAAATATGTTGTTTCTCTGTGGATTAATAAGACCGAATACACACATATGCTATTGTTCACACATGGCAAAGATTATCAGAACATCTAACACATCAGGCTCTTGTCATTTAGATTCGTAGCACGTGAGATCACTCTGTGACGCTTATCGTTCCTAGCTCGATGATGTTTTCTGAGGCTCAGCCAGACTGCGTTTCAAGTCCAGAAGTCTCAAACACTCCGGCGGGCTGGTTTGCTTCTAATTTCAGGGTGTTGTAAGTACGAACACTGGCCTTGCACCGAAAAAGCCTGAGGATTGAATTACTCTCCCCTTCTCTCTTGGTGACCTCGTCGGAGGGGGTTAGAGAAAGAAAGAGGGGCAGAACGGGCCCCTGCCTCGCCACTTCAGGCCCCCCGCTTCATGCAATACCCCCCGGGGTCTTCCAGCGTCCAGCTTTCCTCCGCCGCAGCACAGATCTCAGTGAGCCATTTACGCCCACTTCTGCCTAAATGACCCCGCGCCGCCCCGTGCCGCCCAGCAGAAGGCCCTGTCCCCATTAGTGCCGATTGCTGACCTGATTTTGTTTCCCCCGTGTCCCCGTCGTCAGAATTTCAGCATTTGTGATCTTGTGACTTGTGTTTGAGAGGGTTTTTTTTCTTGTTCTTTATATTTTTCTGCCGGAGCCTTCCTCACAGGCTTTGGGTTTCTCGGCATTAGCAATTCCACAATACAAACAACAAAAGGATGAAAGAACGAGAGAGAAAGAAGACGCGAGAGTTAAAGGAAAGAAAAAAACATGAGCGTAGCTGGGCGAGGTTCCCAGCGTCTGTGAGGAGACCTGCGCAAACCATCGAACTGCAAATTAATTACAGCGTTCTCCGTTCATTCCTACATGACTGTTGTTTTCCTTCAATACCTCATGGAGTTACACCTTCTCCCGTAAAAAATTCAGAACCCCCGTTAGTCCCGTCTGGAGTCAAGGTCAGAAACCGCGCATGTTGATGACAGACAAATCTCTTTCATTTTTCATGAGTTGCTTAAAGGCATAGAGCGTTTTTCTGCCAAAGCAGGGCCCGCGTAATGCGCGAAATCATTTTCCCCCACCTCGCTCATTATGTCAAACCACACATGCAACACAAAGACACATATTTGCTTTGAATTGATGTTTTTGGAATCGGAGGGCGCACGCTGCACGCTAACAGAGAGAGCAAGGACGTATAAACACATCCAGGCGGTTGGCGAAGGGTAATGATGTCTACAGCGGAGGTAATTTGTGGCTGAACAAAGTGTCAACCTCCACACAGTTCATCATTACAAACACGCTCCATCTGCATGGGCCCGTGCGGTCGACTCGACGAATTTGACAACTCAGATATTAGCCTAAAAATTGCTTCAAGACCCTAAACGCCAGATATTAAACTACAGATCGGGAAGGCGATTTATCTGCGGCTGACATTCCGCCAAACTGTAGCTGTCAGACGTGACTTACTATCTTGATTACACTCGGAATAAACCAAACTGATCAAAAGCAACATCGTGAATAAATGACTCAAAAGTTGAGTGAGATGTTCGGCGCGGGCGCTTCACCGTCTCCATTTGATCAAATTCACAGTGTTTACTCCAAATTGTCACATAAAATAAATTTTATCATCAGGGATTCCCAAGACGGGCCCCGCTGCAGCGGAATTTGATTGCGCATTTCCATACAATATATTCATAATATCAAGTGCCGTTTTGTAGTTATTACATATAATGAAACCGGAGATGTACACCTGTCAGTCATTAGCGGATGCAGAACATTTCGGATGCAAAGTGCCGTCTCAGAGGGTGAAATTACGTGCGGAGAGGAGCATTCTCATTTTGGAAATCTGCTTCATGAAGTTGGATGTTTGGCAGCTTCCATTTCAGCCCACGCTGGCAATGAAAAAACATTATCCTCCTCGCCAACGCCCATGAGGCCTCGACAATCATCTACAAACCCGAGAGTTATTCTTATTTTCCTCTAACCTGTCAGGAGCCTCCGTTATTAATGTTCATGTGTCATCAATAACCTGACATTACTCTGTTTTGGCAGGAGATGGAGTTTTAATTGTTTGTGCAGGTTGGCACAGTAATTGGTGATTGACCTCAAATGTTGCGATGAAACATTTTTCCTCATCTTTGTTGGTCTGTCATGTTTCTGGGCCACTGATGTCACCAATATGGAATTGTAAAAATAGAGATGGTTTTTCACAAACACTTTCTCTTATTGTTGCATGGAATCAACTGTGTAAAAGTACTTCATAATTTTTACCCCAATAAATGTTACCAATAGTTATTAGAAAAAAAGTTGACATTCCTTTTAACATTTTTTGTAAAAACACTGAGATTTTTGATGACAATAGTCTGGTGGCAACATCCGTTTCATCTATTATAACAACTTAAAAAGAGACTAAATCCAGAATACCTGTGTACATGTCTTCAAGACGCTTCAAGACATCTACCTGCTACAGTCCAATATTTTTGTTGAAGATATTGTGCTCGCATCTAGCAGCATACTTACCCGCTGTACAAATGATGTCTAAGATATATCTTCTGCAAAAGAAAACACCCATACAGGTTTGAAATGAGGGTGAGGATATCATGACAGAATTTTCATTTTGTGTGAACCCTCACTTGAAGCGAATTGAGTGTCAATCATGCAACATAATGTTACAGTATGTCAAAACGTTGTGTTGCATTGCTAAAAACCTGTCAGAAAGGTTCATCACAGATGAGATCTCTTTAATATGTTTAAGACAGCAGCGAGATTAAATGCAGAGGAAGTGGCAAAATGTGTGCCATGTGTTACTGACACAGAGAAAAAATACAAAAATCTCTCCTGGAATCAAGTCTCTAGTAAAGCATAAGAGATCACAGTTGTCACAAACTAAAGACTTTCAAAAATATAATATTATTAAATCTCTTTTTTCTAAATCTGCATTCATTGTAATCCTTCACACGTAAAGGGACAGTCCCATGAAAATGATATCATGAATTTCTAAATATTAGTTTCATACTGGAATAAATGACTACAAAGACAACAGGTATAGATTTTCGAAGTCTGCTTAATAACCTCAAAATTACCCCAGGACTTTTTGTTGTCCTGCATTCTTCAAAATATCTCATTCAACAGATCAAATAAATAATTTTTCTACTATAATGTTGAATGGGTTCCAAGGACTGTTTTTTAAAAGCATTCTTCCGCCTAATAAATTCATTGGACAAAGGTTGCGTAAACCCATTCATGTTTGCAAGAACAGTTCAGTTGTGTTCTCTGTAACAGCGCTCATATAGATAAAACCACACAAAACACCAAAAGCTATTTTGGCACCAAAGGCTCTCTGTAGTGCAACCTTGAAGTATATCAGCAACTCTTCACTTCACCTGCTGTCTACTTGATACCTCCGTCTTCAGGACAACAACCGTGGCAAATATTTTACATATCACCTGTCTTTGATGCTTGATGGGTGTGTGATTTCACAGGGCAGGCGGCGCACCTCTGCTCTTTACGCTCTCTGCCTGTGCCGCGGGACGTCCTGCCACGGCCTTTCATGTGTAGCGCCAGCTTTCGGGCCTCCGCGGTGGGGTCATGTGTTTGTGAGCGCGGGAAAGAACAACAGCTTCGCGTGTTTTCTGTCACAGTCCTGCTGCATCCACCTCTCATGTGCCATCTGGATGGATGTTGAGGAGCGGTGAAGAACTCCTCTTTCGCCTTCTTTCTCGCTTTCTAAATACCTGTCAGTCTGTGCTGTAGGGAGAGCGTGCGAATGAGTTTGGCAGACCGGGCGTTGATCGATGGGTGCCAGCCCAGAATGGGCGGCTGCTAGGGCGTTTCTAGGATGTTCTTGTCTTGTAATTCTAGGTGGGTTAAAGAGGAGATATTGAAGCTAGAATGAAAATTCACAACTTTTTCATTCTAAACTGCATGACCACTATTGTCTTATGTGGAACACCAAAGAAGATATTTTGAGGTATGTCTCGGTGGAAGTCAATGAGGTTCAATATTTTGGTTACAGTCATTCTTCAACATATCTACTTTTGTGTTGTACAGATGAAATAAGGGTAAGCGTGTGAGTGAGTTTGGCAGATCAGGCGTTGATAGATGGGTGCCAGCACAGAATGGGTGGCTGCTAGGGCGTTTGTAGGATGTTTTTGTTAAGTTTTTCTAGATGGTTTAAATGAGGAAAGATTGAAGATTCTTCTAAACCTGCCTCACTGATGGGGTATTAGGAACACCAAAGAAGATATTTTGAAAAATGTCTGAGTGGTTTTGTGTCTTTTCAGTAGAAGTCAATGCAGTGTTGTTTCGTTATCAACATCCTTCAAAATATCTTCTAATGTGTTCTGCAGAAGAAATAAAGGAGAAATTACACTTTTTCTTTAAATATTTTTGCTTTATAGCTGACGTGTGACTTGTGAATATTGTGTGTTGACACATTACAAAAATATCTTGAATAAGGCCTTAAAGTCCTACCATTCTCTTAAAATGTAAACTTGAAGCTGTAATATTCTTCATTACGGCCTATTAGTGATGATGGTCTTGGCACGATGACACACAAATAATATTTCCACACCCTCTTATACCCATCGCTGAAAAGGGAATAACTTCATAATTTCTGGATGTTTAAATAGTCTAATTGAGTTTAATCTTGTGTATTTGGGCGGCATTATTAAATGCGAGAAGCAGAAACACACACACAGGCCTCTATCGAGCGAGAGTCCCTGCGCAGCTTTTCAGGTGAATCGATCGCGAGTCTCTCAGGCAAGTTTGAATCATACTAACCCTTTGACTGACAAAACTTCTCCCCCATTGAAATGCAGTTGAAAACTCCTCTATATTGATTTCCTCCTTGATGAATGAAGAAAAATTGAAGGAAGGCAAATCTCTCTCTTTCAGTCTCGCTTTAGCCTCATCACGTTTCCTATTTAACCTGCACAAGCAGGGCGCTTCCATCACGTTTGAAAACAATGAACGGAGAAATACAACAGAGTTTCAGAAGCGAGTGATAATTGGAAACGGATTATCTTTGCATTGATTATATGACATCACTGAGGATGCAGGAATATGATGTCAACTGTAGATGCATACTTGTAATGTAATAATCTCAAAGGGCACATACACTAGAATATATTAGTAGATCCCAGAGGACAGTGTTATTCCATATTGCTCTTTTATAGCTCAGGATATTTAATGGAGTCATCAGTTGAGTTATATAAAAGATACAAAGATAAAAATTAACGTGGTATTTAATAATACTTAAGTATTGAGATGATAGAAGTGACAATTTAGATTTGGGTATGTTTCATATTAGATAAATGTTCATATTAAGATATTTAATGCTACTGAATTTTGATGACTTGATAAAACTTAGCTCAGTTTAAGACATTGCTGAGTTTTTTTTCAACTTATTTAGACATTTGCTGAGTTTTTTTTCAACTTATTTCGACATTTGTGTGAAGGAGAAGTGTTTGACATGCAGATGGGACTTAGTTGATCAAATTAAAATAGAATGTTTCTATTCACCTCCTTGGTATGTATGGCATTTTCTTCTGCTGTATGCAATAGAAGATATTTTAAAGAATGTTCATCATTGCTTTGTATTGGTATGGTGTCCATACAATGGAGGTGATTGGGAGCGAGGGTTTTTGGTTATCAACATACTTCAAAATCTCTTCTTTTGTGTTCTGCAGGAAAAAAAGTTATTTCCATTTTCTCTTTATTTTCTGTCATTTGTGCCATGATTAATAAATCAGATTATTCAGTAGAAATATTGTGGGGAAGAACTTTTCCTTTAGGTTTTGACATGAGTGGTAGTCTATGGTTTAATATGTATATGTATATATTTTTCTCTGCCCACCCAGAAGTGTTTTGTTAATAATAATGAATCCTTCACATAATAACCAGAAACACTTTTGAGAGCGAGCAGTTGTGATTTAATACCGTCTGTATAAAAGATGCAGATATCACCTGACGTCCATTTAAATCCCCACTTTACACTATTCATGCATTTGTGAAAATGCTAAACGCAACACATGCATTTCAACAGCGGTATTTTTTTATGTTTGCCATGAAAGGCGCTCAGCTTCTGTCACCACCCAGAGAAAGCCGGGGGGGATATGAACCCCTGCTGCTCAGGTCCTTCAGATGGGCCCCGGGGGCCGTGTTTCAGTCCAGCCCGGGGGGGCCTGAGCCCCAGCCACGCCTGCAGGGCATTGGGTTTGTTTGTGGAGAGAGGAGAGAACCGTCTGACGTGCTCTGGTGGTCTTACATAATAAGACCATGATGTAGAGAGCATGAAAAATGTCAACAACATTGCACAGAAACATTTTTATAGTCATTTTGATAAATATTGTTATTTAAATAATTATTTGATTTTATAACTTAAGCAGTCATTTTTCCCCAGGATCTATATGCAAGAGCATCTATAAACAAGAGCAAGATAAGAATAATGTTAAGGGTCTATAATGCAAAATACATCACTGAGTTTGTAAGTTTCACACGCTGTAATGCCATCAAATGCTGTCACTCTCAGCGCCCTCAGGTCCGCCCGGGGCCAGAAACACTCCTGAACACACGCACACATCTCACTGGCATAGACTCACTACAGTAAAGTTGTGTGTCACAGAGTTGGAGTAAAGTGATGTCACAATGTGATGCCATCAGTGTGCGCTAGAAACACCCTGGCATGAGCCTAGACGTCACCCTGTCTGTAACATAGAATAATCCAGTGAGATTTAAAGTATCACAGTGGCATCACAGTGCTCATAGCCATACAATTATGAAGAGTGTTATGTATATTTGTATTGCTGTAAATTATCAGATTGTCATTTAAAATATGCTAAATAGTAAAATCAAATGCTGCAATTTGGCTGCCCACCAAAAAGTGGTCTCTCGGTGATTTCAGGCTGTATGCTTCCAACGTTCACTTTTGTTTTGCACAAATAGTTTCTTGTATTTTAAAATGGTTCCACTGACTACACTCTTAAAATAAAGTATTTTTTTGTTGAAGCATTTTTTTTTTCTTAAAAAGTTATAAAAGGACATTTCTTTAGATAGGAATAAATCAAAAATTAGATTATTCTTTTAATAACCATTGACTAAATTTAACCAAAAAAGTTTTTTTTTCGATCACATGCTGCAAAAAAACATTTAAGAAGATATTCAAAATATTCTCAGAACTTTTAGTCAAAGGTTTCTTAATATATACTTTTTTCCCTTTTTGTAGTCTGCAGATCTACTTTAAACTTTAATTTAAATAAACTTCGAACAAACACAAATAAGCATTAGAACATAACTGTAAAGATTCTTTAAAGAACCTTGCAGCTTGAGACAGAACCGTTTTAAAAGCTTTATCTGTGTGTATGTGTAGAAAAATGATTACCTTTTACTAAAAAGTTGTGAGATATATATGTTTATTCTTTGGCGTAATGATGAATCATGTGACTGGTAAAACTTATGAAGTTAGTAGGTCCAGTCCTGATTGGATGTTAATTACAATATAGTTATTTTGAAGGCAAATAGAGGCAACACCAAATAACTCGTGTTACACATGAGACGGAGGAGCGTGATAGAATAATGATGGTCTCCGCGGTGGTAATGGCCCGTGTGTTGAGTCAGCAAAACTCACCGGCTTTTTAATCAACCTCGAACAAACGCTGTAAACCGTTCGCATGCCTCCGTCAATGTTTATTAAATCCCCAGTCACTGGATTTTAAATATTCCCACAAATTGATGCCGTTGTTGAAAAGCTGTAACATTTCAGTCACTGCGAGGGACATGACTATATCGCCCGCCACGTGCCCTTTGCGTTCACCAGCTCAATTACGGGCCCCGGCTGATGCAAAAGAGTAATGAGAGAGAGTAAATATTTTCTCTTTCTTCTTCAGCCACCCGTGTAAGCGGAGCATGGAGAGACGGCCGCGGCGATGACAGGCATCTGCGGAGAACACCCGGGAAATATATATCAAAGTCAGACTCATAATTTATGTAATGACATTTGCCTGGCTGCTGATTAGCTCGCCCATCAACCCCGGTAATAAAGGAGCCGTAACCCTCCTGTTTATCATTCATTTATCAGCGGTCGTTTCCAATAATATCACAGGATTGTAATGCAGTCATTATGCGGACGGAGGCGGTGTCACGGACTGTCGTAGTTCACGCCTCTTCATTTGCCCGGGCTCTCTGACGCCAAATTGAGTCAACAGAAAAAAAGCAGCGGGTAAAAGGACATATCGGAGGGCCGGATCTGGGCCGAGAGACGATGACAGAGGAAATGTTTCTGCAGGAAATGTTACATGTGAACCGGGGAGCAGTCAGGTCACGGCCAATCGAATGCTTTGGAATGGAAAGATGAATGTGAAGGAGCAATTAAACACTGTGGAGCAGGCACTTGAAGTGGGGTTGGTAATATAGAATAAAAGAGAATAAAAATGAACTATTGGAACATATTAAAATGAAGTTGACGGGAGGAGGAGAAAGCAGCAAAGAAAGAAAGAAAGAAAGAAAGAAAAGAAAGAAAGAAAGAAAGAAAGAAGAAAGAAAAGAAAGAAAGAAAGAAAAGAAAGAAAGAAAGAAAGAAAGAAAGATGGAAGGAAGGAAAGAAAGAAAGAAAGAAAGAAAGAAAGAAGGAAGGAAGGAAAGAAAGAAAGAAAGAAAGAAAGAAAGAAAGAAAGAAAGAAAGAAAGAAGGAAGGAAGGAAAGAAAGAAAGAAAGAAAGAAAGAAAGATAGAAAGAAAGAAAGAAAGAAAGAAGGAAGAAAGAAAGAAAGAAAGAAAGAAAGAAAGAAAGAAACAATGAAAGAAAGAAACAATGAAAGAAAGAAAATGGATGGATTAAAGTCAGAGGAATACATAGATGATGGAAGAAAACATAAATGAAGAAGAAAATAAGTCAAAAGGAGTCAAATTTCATTTATTTTGGGAAAAAAAAGGAATAGACATGAAAATTGACATATGAAAGAAGAAAGTAAGTTGAGGGACAAAAAGGGGTAATGTCTAGTGTAGGAAAAAAAAAAGAAAAGAATAGATCGATGGTAGAAAAATTGTTGGTTTGAAAAAGAAAGTTAGTTGGGGGACGGAATGGGTTAATCGATGAATGAGCACAAACAGATAGAAAGAAATACTGGATTGATGGATTCATTATTTGATTGATAGACAGATCATTGTTAGTGTTTAAATGATAAAAGGACATAATAATAACACTAGAATAATAGTTGTAATAACAGGAAGATGACAAAATAGGAAAACAGCATTTTGTCATCTTGTCATATCAAAAACATCAACGCTCATAATGGCTCAGCAAAGTGAATCTGACATTATTTTTCAAACTTTTCCACCTACAGATCAGATGACAACACGCCATAATGGAGAGGGCAGGGAATATGATTGTTACACTGCACTTATCCATTTTCCCAGATATGATGGATTTTGTGCATCTGAAGCGAGAGGAATGAAAGAATATGAGAAATTACGGCGACTCCAGGAACGCAGCAACTGTAAATGTAATTTGATCGACACAAATTACGGCTGGCATGTCGGGGAGTTTCGTCGAGTCCTGCAGTAATATTCCTGTCAGAAATCTCATATATCCTTTCCCATATCACATCCTGTTTATTTATTCTCTCTCTCACACACACATTCGCTCTGTCTCTCATTCACTCAAATTGCAGGATATTACATTTGTTTTGCGGCCGTCGGAGGGATAAACTGTGTCTCGTAGTGTGTAGTCACATGTCACGGACACAATAACGCACCAGACGAAAAACACCGATGAAAAGAGCAACGTTACATTTTCCCTTCAACTCCCTTTAGAATTAACACAATCACACACTTTTCCATCGAATGTCCTTTTGTATAAGATTTGATTTGAAGAAACGGAAGCTGTTTCTAAAAAAAATATTCATTTCATTCGAATCACAAATCATGTTTTTCATAAGAGGCTGTTCTGTCACATTTTCAATGGAACGTACGTCACAGCTCTTCTCCAAGCCTTCCAGGTTTAAATCACAATCTGAATCCCAGATTTTCTCACGTCGAGGTCGGATCACAGGAGGGCAACCTTAACATCTGGAGCTGCGGAGGAAGTCGAGCTCGGTAAGTCTGTCAGCACTTCACCCAAACACACAGGAGGAAAACGCCACGTGAAAAACAGACGAGCCCGTGTCACAAACAGACAGAAGGCCTCGGAGCGCTGGATGAAATACCTCTCACAATAAACGGAAGAACCGTCTGAATGCACAATGAGACACAATCGTCCATCGAGCATAAAAACACAATAGGATCCAAAGGCCTTGCGTTTAATGTCCGAGAACACCACTAATTTTACACCTCGGTGTCCGTGCGGACGTTTCCTGTTGTTTCTGATGCTTATGCCCGTCAGACGCACAGAATCATGGGAAGAGCTGTGAGTGGCGTCGGGGCAGCGAGTCTACTTCAAGGAATTCCGTCCAATTTCACGCCCATCCATAAACAAACCCTTCTCTCTGAGGTGAAACAGTAGGAGGAAAAATCTCAATTTTGTCTGGCTTTATGACTGTGTGTGTGTGTGTATGTGTGTGTGTGTGTGTGTGTGTGTGTGTGTGTGTGTGTGTGTGTGTGTGTGTGTGTGTGTGTGTGTGTGTGTGTGTGTGTGTGTGTGTGTGTGTGTGTGTGTGTGTGTGTGTGTGCGCTTGCGCGTGCTTATTACCCCAGCAGAGGGGGCTCGTCTCTCTAAATCAATAATAATGACTGTGATTAATGAAGGGAGATTCTCGGCCTGTGTCCGTCCCCTACGGAAGATCCTGACTCCGATCGGATCCGACCAAGTGCTAAACCACCAAATCCTCTCGCAGCAGCTTGTCGATTCAACGAGGACATCATCTTTATCTTACAATCTCTAACACACATCTAGAGATACACATACACACACTGTTTTACATGACTCTGACCTATGCACATTCAAAATCCTCACCACTTAAAAGACAGTTTGATTAAACGTCATTACTCTTCTTCTTAAGAGTCCTTCCAGATGGAGGTCTTCTAGACATGGGAAAAGATGTTTCAGTGAACAAAAGGAAACCCTTTGTGTGTGTTTGTTCCCCTTAAAGTCTGTAAACGTGATTCTTTTTCATGCTATTCACATTAATAAATCATATCTGGCTTTATTATGGGATGCTTTAATGATATTTATGTAATCCCTCTTTACCCGGCCTGTAAATAGTGTGGTAGCCCAAGGGTGAGTTGTCACACAGGGACGTCTTGGCAGATATAGAACATCACAGTGGGATGCTCAATTGTCCTCTTGAGACAAAACACTGGACAAAACATGCAAATATTATTCAAGAGATTAAACACAATCTACCTGTGTTATGTGTTTTTGTTTTGATGTGTACATGTGGAGGGCCTTGAGGACTAACTTTAAGAAAACCTGAAAAATGTTGCAGTTTTTGTAAAAGTATGCGTAAACTATATTTAGATTAAATAACAATAATATTAATTATAATTATAATAATAATAATAATACTTATTATTGTTATTATTATTATTATTATTATTATTATTATTATTATTATTATTTGAAGAAGAAGAAGTATTATAGGAAATAATGAATGTCATTTTATTAAAACTGAATTTGATATAACAAATTTTATGCTATTATAAAAAAATCACAGTGTTAATCTTAGCCTATGGTCCAAATGCAAACATGGCCATGATAAATGCATTTTTTTTAATGTCACAATTATAAATACTGTATAAATTATGGGACTATATTATCTTATCTTAGCTTCTGTAGTAGTTGGACCGTGTACTTTTATTTTGTAGTTCTGTTTTTTCTCTTTTTTCCCTTTCTGGTTGTTGTCACTTATGTTTCTTTGCCTTATTTTCCCCTGTGTTTCTGACACATTGTTTCATCCCTGTGTTCTTAATGCTATGGCACAGTCTTTGGTTCTGGATTTGTTCATGTTCTTCATTAAATACAGTAATGCAATAATATAATGTATTAAGTATAAATACCATGTATATTGGCACAAGTAAACATATTAATCTAATGCAATGGATGTACACTGGCTATTTGTCAAGGATTCGCATGGTTTGCTGACGTTTTTATCCAAGTACAGATACAACACAGACACAAAGTGGGTTGTGGATTTCTCAGGTACAGGAATGCACCCATGCCAGCGATAAAGGGTAAAATGTCACTTGGATTTAAAGCGAGGACAGTTAGCTGTTCATTAAAGGAAGGGCCATATTGCGATACGGAGGCCTGCTGGCAACCTCCCCGATCTGGGCCACTCACAGTCTGTCCAGATGGCACGAGAACCCGTACGGAGTTTAAAAAGATCTTAGAGCGAGTGTGGCAGAGCGCTTTCCTCGCCCGTCATTGACATGGTGTGGCTTGCCAGAGTCGATGGATCTCTCTCTCTCTCTCTCTCTCTCTCTCTCTCTCTCTCTCTCTCTGTCTGTCTCTGTGAGTGGGAATGTGCTGGTACTAAAGAGCTGTTGGAGAAGCTGATTTATGAGTGCTGAAATGTCTTCTGCTAGTTAGTATGGAGATCAGTGCCGGAGACGATGAGTGCAGACGGTGTCTCTGCTAGAAAAGCAAATACCACTGCAGGAAGTTCAGATTAAATTAGACCCGTCAAGTCCTGTTTAACAAAACGTGTCTTGTAAACAGATGTTTTTTTTCTGATAAAAACAGAACACTTTTCTATTGATATTACAAAAAAATGATCATCAAAAGTATATGATGTTTAAGTTTTGAGCAACAGATAAAACTGTCCTTAACGAACAGTGATGATATTATAGAAATGCATTAATAATATAAGTATACATTCTCTATCAGATAAAAAAGGATGATTCACAATGCCATGGAAGAACCTTTCCTGTCTAAATTGTTTAAAAAAGAACCTTTAACATCCATTCTGTATCACAAAAAGATATTTGTGTTGTGAGAAAAGGTGAGAAAAGAAATGATTCTTGAACGATCCTTTGAATGTATTATTCTACTGTGCAAATGCTTTGAAGGAAATCTTAGGCACCATTTTTTGTAAAATGTTTAGACAAATATCATCTTATTGATCTCAATGTTTGAAATTTTACCTAGACAACTCAGTCAAGAATAACTCAAAATTAAACAATTTTAAATCTTTAAGCATTTATGTGTTTTATTACACAAACAAAAAAAATTGGCTGAATGTTAGAAAGATTTGTGTGGCATCATTGACCACCATAGAACACAAGGTCAAATGATAATAAAAGGTACCCAAAAAGTGTTTGTTTTTAACACATCTTCCTTGTTTTAACCAAAACATAAACATTTAATAAAGTCAAAATTCTAATTCTTACTTAAGTTGCTAGCATTCTTCCAAATATAAGCAGAGCAAAGAAATGTTTGAGTTTAAGTTGTGTCCAATGCAGAGATTGTGTTGTGTTGATTTGAAATCTGGTTCCATTTATACAAATCCAAGCCAAACGTATTTTTCTAAGAAGACTTCAATCGTAATATACAAAAAGAAGAGCCATGAAGAAACCTGAGGAGAGCCACAGCCCGATGGCATGCTTCTGTAATATCTGCTTAAATGTTCCAAACATATTTGGTCTCATTACGTGTATCAATCATACAGATTTGTCAAATTAAATACTCATATAGTAAAGTTTGATTGACCAGGAATGCTCGCGGAACATAAAGCATGACAAACGATCACAGTTTATATCCCAGCAGACCTGCATGATTCACTGCTGGACCGGACCGCTTCACGAGACGGCGGATATAACAGATGGTCTGACATAACGTAACCTAAAAGTCTCAAAAGTGTGGGATTATTTGTCATGCTCGAAGTTCTGGATATCGACTGTTAAACTCAAAACATTGGCTGATGTCTCTGAGGTTTACAGCAAGCATTAAACTCGATCGTTTTCCTCAAAGTATCTTGAGAAACTTTTTGCGGCTGTATGACGTTGCTTCTTGTGACTTCTTGACCTTTACAGACGGGTTCACTTTGGGCCATAACAATATAGCTGGTAAATATACAGAAGCGGAGGATTTTTCTCTGGAACCGATGGTAAATGCACATCTGCACTCGTGCCTACGAACGGGGCACTTCGTGGATGGCACCGTCGGAGGGCAGGGATGTAATTGATCTCTTTAACCTGTATAAATAGTTTGTGTGTTCGGAGGCCACAGCGCCATACATGGTCACAAGTGGGAATTAATAACACAATAACCGCGGGGGTGGATAAACTGACAGCTCGCGAGTCCTCGGAATCATCCCGGCTCATTTCTACAGTACCTGCTGACCTCGGAGGCGCCACCTGCCATCATTTACAGTATCGCGGCTGAATTATTTATGTCACGTCGCCTCCGCTGAGAGGAAATCAATGGAGGTGGTCATTTCGTTTGTGCATCCTCTTCGTGGCCCATTATTCCAGACTCGCTGGCCATTAACGCTCTTCTAGAATGGGGACTGTAAAACATGATTCTCATTCGGCGATTGTGTAAAGGCCGGAGAGGAGGATTGTGTTGATCAACTGGATGAAATGTGTCTTTGAATGATGAAGCAACTTTAAAATTTAAATTTAGGATGAGCTTAAAATATGTGTTGACCACATTATTATTATTATGCGAAAATATCTGTACAAAGATGATTAAGTATTATTAACTTTAAGGAATTGATTTAAAGAGACCCTCCGATCTTTCTCCTCATTTTACATTTCATTTGTGTGTGTGTGTGTTTGTTAGTACCTGTAAAGGGCCTGTAAAGTTACAAATTCCAAAATTGATGATAAAGAAATCAGATATGTTGAACCACACTAAACATCAGGATTGTAGATCTTCAGTTACTTAAGTGATGTGCCGTTACAATACTTACTGGATTCACATGATGTCATCTCATCACTGGTGCCGATGCAGTAACAATAACAGTAGACTTGACTCTTTGACCAATCAGAATACACTGGGAGACGAGGGAGGCATGAGGAAAGATGCGGAGCAATAAGGTAAATTATAAAACTAATCCAGCATATTTACTGTCATTTATATATAGTTAGGGACACAACCCAGTCAATAATTAATAGTTTTACCACCAAACAAAGGTTTCTTTGTGTTTGTCACATTAAAGTTTTTTTTTAAATAATACATGAGTTATTAAGACAAAAAATGACCCAATTACAGATTTGTTGAGGACAAAAGTTATGTTTGAACAACCTCAAATTAGATTGAACAAAATTTGTTCTGGCCACAAAAGTATTAAAAACTAATCAGTTTTATTGACCTCAATAATGAAAAACGCTATTATATATAAGATATTTAGTATTTGCTTACCCAAATCGAACAATTGATTTAAGGAATGAACGAACAAAAACAAGTCGTCTGCTAAATGCATTAACTATATAACCTCAAACTCTTAACAAAGAAGAACTAAAAATAAAAAAAATCTACTAAGATAGACAATGGTGTACCAGATATCTCCCAACATTCTTACAAATATCTTTACGTTTTGTTCAACAGAACAAACATGCAATTGTAGCTGTGCCACAAATCAAGGGAAGATTAGTAATGACAGATTTTTTTTCAGTAAAGTATCCCTTTAACATGCTGTTTATAAGTCACTCTTAAGTCACTCTTTTTATAATCATGCAAATTTGTTATATATTATAAAGATATATTTGAATGAACCACAAAGAGATGGTTCATTTCTGGATTCTGTATATAAATGCTGTATTTAAATGTATATAAATTTACTAAATAAAAGTCGTTTTATAGAACCGCAGCACTATCTTACATAAAAAGTGTTTGTCAGCTACACAAAAACGAGAAAGATGAACAGATTTGACTCTGAATTATTGATTCACTTCTTTTAAGTCGCTCTTCATTCTACACCACTTTAAGCCAAATCTCTAAGGCATTTCTCAAAAGCTTCAGAATACCTTTAAATATTAATCTGGATTAGAAACCATGTAATTATGTCAATCTATAGCCATTCGCTTGAGTTTAACCTATTTAGGTCATTATTCCACCTGCAGTGATTTCTGTTTGACAGAAAATGAGGAATATCATGGGTATAGCCTCTGAACATCACATCTGAACATCGAGTTTCTGGGAGGAAGGGTGTAAAGGGTTTTCAAGCCTCATTAAAAGAGTCACACATATTAATGACCCCAACTCACATCTGACTGGTCCAGTCGAAAGACAGGTTAATGAATCCAGCCGCAGGGGTTCATGGGAAATTACTCACATTTTACAGCCGGAAAAATGAGTGATTTCACCTGTCTCTTTAAATACAACAACACTTAAAACAATATGAAACTATTTTGTCACTTAATTATATAAATTACACATTTGTATGATTTATTATATCTGATTTGGCCCCTGTGATGGTTGGGGTCATCGTTGCTTTTTATCGCTGACAATTAATCGTCTAATCCCACCCAGATTATAAATTTATGTTTACATATTTATGCATGTCTGTTAATTATATTAATCACATTTAGACATGTTTATTCTGGATGCTTTTTGACAGCCCTAGTTATTATTGAAAAAATGTATAGGATTACAACTACTTATATTGTTCAATGCTTAATTATTCAACATTTGAATAAGTAGAAAATAAATTATAAACTAATATTACCATTTTTAAAATGAAAGTCCAGGTGAAAAAAGTGCCTGCACATTAATCCTAATTGCTTCTTAACATAATCTTAAATCCATAGAAATGTACCTAACTGTGCTATTTTGAGACAAAAACATGCTTTTAAAAGTTCATTTCTATATTTAAAAATGCATTTAGTTTCCACTTGAAGTAAACTTGAACACACAATTTCATAAAAGTTGTGTTCAAATGTACTTAAAGTACAGCTAATAAGTATAGCAATAGTGTAATAAAAGCATAATTTAGTTCATATTAATTGTTTAACAAATTGCACAGTTAAGTACATATAGATGGACTTAGATTTAAACTAGAACAAAATAAGTGTGCAAAAATATAATGAATTATGGAAGTGAACTTTTTCTCCTGGGTAAACAGTGAATATAAAACATATTAACATAGATAAATAATGACAAAATATATGGAATAAAACTAAAATGATCATGCACGTGATTGATGCCATACAACCCTGAAAAATTTATATTTCACGATAAAATTACACAAAAAATTTCTTAACTACTAAAGTATGTTAAACCGTAATTAGACTTTTCTGCTGGTATAAAGAATATGTTTGTCTTCTATTTTAAAATATCCTGTTTGTTTGGAAATGTGTAACATCAGATTAATAATAAAGTCAAACAATAGCACTTTCCAGAGAGTGTGACAGTAATAAAATTCATGCAAATGCAAAGCAAAACAGGATGGCAGGCACTCCGACAGCTAGTGACCTTTAAGTTCATGATGAAAAACAAATGTCAAGGGTTTGAGAGGCTGGACTGTGGCAGGCTTTGTAGGGATTTTCTGTGTGTCTTATAGGACGCATTAATTCAACCCACCGTCAATATCTTGGAAAACAGCGATGTTTGTGCTCAGTGCGACTCCTCATTTATATAAAAAACAAGATTGAGAGTGTTTGATCCTCTCTTTGTGATGTAGATGGGGGTGTTGTAAATCGCTTACACTCAGTCATTACTGCATCGATTGGGTTTAACATGTAATTTAATGACATAGACCGCCATGTGTTCTCCTAAATTGAGTGTGTTTGGCCAGACGAAAGAAGTCCACCACAGGTCGGGATATTCTCTTGAGAAAAGAAGATATTTTGAAGAACGTTGGCATCGGACTTTCACCGTGTGAACACAAAACCATTTCTCAAAATATCTTATTTTGTGTTCGACTTAAAAAAGAATCCGATACAGGCGTTGAACATAACAGTGATATGTACAGTACCCAGTGCTTCTACTCCTCTGAAGAATGTGACGAGAAAGATTATAACGGCTGAGCACTTATTCTATAGATATGTCAATTTACACTCTCATAATTCTGCGCAAATGATGTGCCAACGTTTCTGTTTCTGTCGTCCACGTCAAGGCCTCTGTTATGTTCTTATTAAAACAAGAGGAAGATTGATTACTGTACGCTTTTCGTCAACTGAGTTTATACAGATCATGTCATACAAACTCACTGTACGGAGAGCCCATGTCTCCTCAGAGAGACTCCCGGCATAGAGCGAATCTTTTGCTGGAGACTTTTAGAAGGAGAATTCGTCCCCGCAAACCGAGCGGAATCCCACCTGAGATTAGAAAATCCTGAAATTGTGTTAAAATAACTTTGTGAAATGCAATGACTACGTCCAATAATTCAGTCCTCCCAAATGTCTCGGGTATACTTAGAAGGACAGAGATATACAATGTTGTTGGCGCGACCGAACAAATCTGTTCGCTTTATACTTTCCAACTAAGTCAGCCTCAAACAATAGAATCAAATGATGAATTTGTTTGCCGGGGTCACGGAGTGCTTCATAGTTTGTTGGTTGAGCCAAACGCCCAACATTCAATGCACTAAAGAAAAGCCACGAATTTAATAGAAATTTGGAGGTGGAAATGCCTGTCAGTACTCATCAATGCAGGTCCTTCCACAACATAAAGACCGGATTGGACCATTTTACGGCTTACAGTGGCCGCAAATAAATGTTCCGAGCACACAAAGACAATTCATCTCCTTCTCTTTCAACACGCTGAGGAAGGAAAGACATTTGTATATCCTGCGACGTGTACCGAGGTTACGCCGCCTCTTGTTCGAGTGGATGGAAACCATTGTTTTGATGGATCCAATGCGTCTTAACACGTCCTGTTTACACCTCCAAACTTCACATTTAAAATACTTATCCGATTTCGACCCAACATTTTGTTGCGATATCACTTTCCCAAACCGCACGGCACGTGGAAGTCCACTGCTGCTAAACGCAACCAATTTGGTTTACTTCTCTCCACCTTCAACCTATTTCTGTCAACCCACCCGCCAAACGGATTGTGGGAAAAGCGATGCGTCCCCAACAATTCCATCAGGAAGAAATGAGGAAAGGCAACATTACAGATGAGTTCACATATACAGTAGTCAGCCCGAGACCCCTTCTCTCCCCCCGCGCCTCCTCGCCTCTGACAGTTATTGTTTGCTGAACGGATGACAAGATTGATGCTTCTCTGTAAATCAGGGCCGAGCATGAGTGACTCCTTCCCTTTCTCGTATCTATCATCTGCGGAATGGAGATTAATAGGAGAGAGTCCTATTCTTGGATTTGTTGAGGGCACTTGCTCTCTGACCTCTGGTAAATAATTAGATATCTTTGAGAGGCATTGCAGCGTGGCGATGGACAGCCAGGGCCCGCAGACGGACTCTAATGGCCTGCGGGTTGAATTCATGTGCAAATGGTCTGCTACACGCCAGACAAGAACACGTTTTCTTAGATATTTCTTTCCTATAGATTTCTGATACACACATTTTAAATGAAGAGTTCATATGCCAAAAAAGATAATTCGGTTATATTTTTCAATATCCATCCAAGTAATATTTATCAAGTTGTTTTGATTTTTGTCTAAAAAAAGTTAAATAATACAGATAACCAACACAAAAATGCTATAAAAGCATGATAAAGCAATTTAAATATATTATTTTATAGGTTCTTTCCAAGTTAATTCTATGCATATATCGCTACATACTTTATAGAGAATATGTGTTTTATTTAATGGAAATATTTCCATTAATTGTTACAGTATATCAATTCTGTACATAATGTGCATATTTTATTTATATATTTCTGTTAATATTTATTCTGTATGTACTCATGAACTAAACACATTTAGTTTAAAGTATGTCAAGAAATGTTTTGAACAAGTGTGTTGGAGACAAAACAAGCTGAAAAAAAATATGAATTTTGAGAACAGAACTCAGTAAAGACTTACAAAAACATCTCATTGTCCAACACAAAAGAGAACAAACACAACACACCGCCTTTATCTCACAGCATGTTTATTAAACTCTTTGCAGAGCAGTTTTTGTTTGTTTGCTTTGTTTTTGGGAGGGAATGCCTCTTAGAAATGTGCAGAAGAAAGTCATGTTCTAATTGACTGTAAGGTTTTATTCTTGCAGCAATTAATAAGAGGATTGGAGTTTGTGAGGTATAAGAATATCTGTGCCATCGCCGCTGCTAGAGAGAAACCGTGCATCCCAACAAAATATTATCAAAGGCTCGGAGGGCCCAGGGGTCTTTTGGATATTTTTATTTTCTTATAATTGAGTTGTAATGGGCCTATGTGGGGCATGTTTTCTGCTTGATAGAGGATTTTAATGCTTTCTATTATCGCTGTACAAAACTTGAGGTTTAATGCTACAAAACTTAGAAAGACTTTCATTAACACCAGCGAAATATAACAGAGAAGTCAGCATGAAAATGTTGAGAGCGAATATGTTGGATGAAAGTGGGGAGAATGCTTCAAATGTACAGAAGACCGCATACAACAATAATACACCTGAAACATTTCAAATAAATTGTAAGCTCTTAGTTTTAAAGTGAGACATTAAAGCACCTGTGGACCAAGCAATACAATAATTTATCATTTACAAAAAAATAAAAAAATCTAACCTGAATGTCACTGTTGTCATTCTGAAACTTACTATCTCCACATTTTTAAGGAAAAGTAAATATTTTTGCCATGAATAATTATTATTCAACTTTTATGTTTCTTATTCGGTTTTTGCAAATATCAAATTAAAAATATGCTCCTTGTCAACTTGGTCAACAGAGAATTTAGGCAAGGATTTGGACAACTATTTGACTCATTAAAGAAGATATTTTGAGAAATGCCACAGTGGAATGTGTTCATACAATGAAAGTCAATAGGAGTCTTTATTTTTGGGTTATTCTTCCCAATATATTATATTTTATTCTACAGAAGTCATACAATCTTTTACATAGGGGTGAATTGTTGTTTAAAGAATTTACATTTTTGGGTAAGACTTATATTTATTGTGGTATTAAGAAAACTAACATGACATCATCTTTTATACATAATTGTGTTTGTTAAGAGCATGATTGAAATTCTTCAACATCAACGGTCAACATGACATTAGAAGAATCCCAGGCAATGTTCTCAGCCATCATTAATGCCGTTGGACTCGGAGCATCGCTGCTCTTCTGGTTTGCTGTCGGGTGAAGTGCTTAGGCAAGAACGGAGTGATGGATGATCGGAGGGGAAAGGGGGATGTCTGGGCCAAAGCGGGTGGGTGTGAATGATTCACAATTTCCCACTTTCAACCCTTTTCTGATAATGACACATCTACTGCGCCGGCCTCCTTTATTACTGCTTCTAATAGAAACAACAATAATAAAACTAATACAATAACACATGCTAATAACAAACATCATCATTATAAACTTAATTTCTGCCATTAATTGTCACACATTATGCTGAAAACACACGATCGTGCGTGGATTATACCTTATAAACGGCGGTAATAATCTGCAAAGCAGTTTGTTATCGCTGGGAGGTGAAATCACATTGTAATGTAATATTACTTGATATTTAAGGCTTTCGTTTTATAGCGCACTTCTGTTTTTAAAATTAGGCCGCAATGATTCCGGCATTATTGCGTCATAATCCAATGCAATATGTTTTATTGTATTTTTGCCAATTACATTACACTCGGCCGAATGAACCTGGATGTCACCTTTGAGGAGGTTCTCCAAGGTTTATTATAAGGGTTTATTATTGTGGACCTGTTTACCTTGAGAAAATAAGATTTTCTCCTGATAAGCAATTTTGTTTATTACTTTTAATGATTTCATTAGGAGAACGCCGCCTCAGAGGCGGGCTGGTGTGTCGAGAGGCTCGCCTGAGAAAATACAAACACATGCATGGAGTATGAAGAAATGAACAATTAAAAAGGCAAATATTAATAATAACAGACAACAGAGTTGATAACAACGCCATAATGACCGTCAATAAAACAGCAACAACAAAGCAACACAAATTACTTCCAATCCATAACAGCCCATCCCCTAAAATAAACCAAATGTGAAAGCAATAACGGTGTTTGTTGACCTGAAAAATAACTCAAGGATGTTCGTGATACACGAGATGTATGAGTGGATCTCGCTGTTTGGGTGGATTTGTTGCTGAAATAACCAAAGAGATTTAAAGTAAAAGTTCATCTACAAATGAAAAGTCTTGCATTTCAAACCTGTGTGAATTTCTTCTGCAGAACACAAAAGAAGATATTTCAAGAATGTCGGCCACCGAAAGCCATTCACTTGCATTAAAGTTAAAGGGCACCTCTGCTGGAAGGGAACCGACTTCGAAATATCTTCTTTAGTGTTCTTCAGAAGAAAGAAATTCAGACAGGTTTGGAATGACAAGAGACTGATTAAATGACAGCAGAATGTTTGTTTATTCTAGACCGATTAAAAAAACAACCGTAAGTTAACTTTGGCCTTTCAACCAACCAGATTGCAGTATTAGATTTTAGGGCTTGTTTCCAGGTCGATTAATCCATCCATCATTTTCCGTTAACTTGTTGTCGTATGTTACAGAAATAAAAAAGAAAAATCCTGTAAATCAACAATATCAACAGTCAGACATATTTTTTGGGTGATAAATGTAGAGCAAATAAATAAAGCATCCATAACACTCAAACACACATTAGGTTATATGTGTCTTAAGAACCTGTGTGTACTGTATATATACCCCACAAGGTTGTGAACATGACAGTCGGGTTCAGTCTGCCGTATCTCTCTCCTACACTTCACATAAAGAGCGTTTGTGTTGGGTGTAGAGTGGCTTACATGCTGTCGCTTTGACTTTGCCAGCGGCTTCATGGGAAACGTGGTGGGGTTGAGCCAGTTGTTCTCCACCGCTCACAGCGGTTCCGTTAAACAGTCCAGGCATCCTGCCACGTCGCTGTAAAGCCTCCATTGCTCATTCTCTCTCTCTTTCTGAAACTAAGTCTGTTGACCTTAGATAGAGAGACTGAAATTTCCCGAGCATTAAATCAGGCCGTCTACCCGATTCCTGCGCGGAGAGCCGACCCATGTAATCGCCATGCTGCACTGGAGTGCTATTGTTCTTAAAGCATCGTCTCTATGTGACAGACGAGACCGGGCATACCTCCACAATGGCGACGCGCGGAAGTGTGACAGGGTTCTGTCGTTGCCGTACACGGTTCAAGCGCTGTAGATGAGGAAAATGTCATCGTTTGGCTGAGTGTAAAGTGCAGTGGATAATCTTGTGCTGGCCTCCGTTCACCGAACCGCTCCGGGTGTCCTGCCAAGAATGGGAGGGCAATTTGACTGCACGTTTGGCTTCCTGAGACAAATGTAGTAATGTTCGGAACTCTTGTGTGTAAGAAAGTAAGGTTTTTTGCCTTCCTTGAGTGTTACCCTGTAATCCTCCTTGTAATCTCATTAAGATTACACATGCTGTAAAATACAGACAAACCAAACCGTTCAGCATGCTTTGCTTTGAATGAACTTCAAAAGTGTTAATATTTCACCCAACCATGGTTCAAACAGGTAATCTCCAACCTTTAAAATTAATTTCTTTCCAAAATTTACCAAACTGTTGGTTAAGACAACCAAGCTGTTAGGTAGGTAACCAAATTTATATCATAATTCAAAAATGGAAACTGTCTTCGATTTTCATTCTCTTTTCATATCAAATCTATAAGACTTCTTTCTTCCACGTAGCATAAAAGAAGATATTTAGAAGAATGTTGGTATTCTGCACCCATTCACTTACATTTGTTTAAGTGTGGGTGCCACTGCCGTTTAGTTATCAACATTCTTCAAAATATGTTCTATTGTGTCTAGCGGAAGAAAGTCACACAGATTTTTTTAATGACAAAAGAGTAAACGATGACACCGTGATCCTTTTTTGAGTGAAATATCACTTTAAATTTGATAAAGGAACTCAAACAATTCTTCAATTGACATGTACAATGCATACGGGAATGCACAACCAGTCTTATGAATTTATTTAAGGTTTTACAGTCTGTTTTATACATATATACTGTAAGTAGATAGATAGACGGATGGACGACGGACAGACAGATAGGTAGATAGATTGATAGATTTTTCTAAATTGATTTTCTAGTAACAGCTTACATGCAAATGTTCAAAAAATTACAATTATTCACATATATAAAGTGAAGAGAAAAGTTTGCTAACAATTCTTTGTGAAAACCTCTTGAGTGTTAACAGCACAAAAAGTGTGTAGTCAGATTATATTCAACATCTATTTTGGTCATCAAAGAATTTAAATTATAATAGTTGTTTAGAACCAAATCTATCTCCCTTAAGATTCACACCCAGAGGAAAGTATTCAGCGCAGAGAAAACAGCTCATGCATTCTCTCTGAATGACGTATTGAAAATAATCCCATCCCGACTGGGACTTCAGTTTGCACAGAAGCACGACCAAAATGAGCTTCCGTCTCGTCGAGTTGAGCTATAGAGAGAAAAGGACGATAAAAGAAATGTCGGTATGCAACATGCTACTAATTTTGTGCACATAGGATTCAGATAAATTGAGCTCATTCAGCAAAATAACTGCTAAAGTCAGCAACACAAACTGCATGTGAAACCTTTACACTTTATAGTTTAATTACTTCTTACGTTTCTCTTTTGTTTGTAGTTTTTATTTTACTCCTATTGCACTTCTGACTCTGAATGCAATACTCTTAACTAGTGTTCAGATACCACAGAATGATCTTATTTGATCTTATTTGCCTTTTATATAATACGTCCACTTGGGATAGACACTTAAAGATGTCAATACACTGCCAAGATCCAAAAGTACAACCTGAGTGATATATATGATACATAAATTACCTTGAGATGTTATATCAAAAGAAAAACCATATCAAACATGTGCGACTTTTGTTCTTCTGCATAACACAAAAAAATGTATTTTGAATAATGATGGTTACTAGACAACATTGGCACGCATCAACTTCAGAAGACATTTCTCAAAATATCTTCTTTTATGTTCCACCAAAGAAGGAGGTTTTTAACCACATGAAGGCTGTTGCTATGATACATTTGAATCTTTATTCTATCACATTGAATCTCTGAAACACCACAGAAGTCTTCAGAGAAAAAACGGTTGCAGAAACACTCACAGCTCTTTAAATGCTCTTACCTCTCATCTCTCTCCTTTACATTCTCATGGGTGAAGATCCGGTGAACGCAACACCCATTTCCAACAGGACACCTCACGGAACAGGTGCCGGGAGCATGGCAATGATTTGATTAATAAAAGTCAGAAATTTACAGGCAGAAAATAATCTATAGATGTGATGGAGTGGAACATTTCTCATCAAACTGTGAAAATTCTCAGATCCCAGAAGAACGGCGGCTCGGCGAACTTCCATCTGCGCAAATACGAGCTCGGCGGAACGTGGACTTGAGCTCAAAATGAGAAATTTGATGGCACGCGTGGTGAGTCTCGCACCGCCTAATTTTAACATCTGAGTCTAGACTGAATATCTCCATTCATTTCTGGATCATTTAAATGGCTTCAGATTGACTGTTTTTTCAAAGGGCCGAATCCCCTGTGTGCCATCTCAAAACTGATGGAGAATCTAAAACAATTAATCACGGCAGAGGCGTTAACCCAATTCCAGAGCATTCTCAATGTTTGAAACATAAGAAAACATCAGCAACAATTTGCATGGTGTCATTTTAGGGGTCTGGAAAAGGCCAAGTGATAAGTCTCAAGAAACAAAACATATTGAGTATATAAAGGATACATCATGCCAAGTCCAAAATCAAATACTTCCATTAGTTAAAAAACCTGAAGATTTTTTTTCCTTCTGCAGAAAATAAAAAAGACATTTCGAAGAATGTTGGTAACCACGCAACACTGGTCTCCCTTGCCTTTGAATGACTCAAAACAACTAAGATAATTCTTAAAACTGATTGAAAATCTTAAACAATTAATAACACCAGTAGGGTATTGCATTTTCAGCTCGCCATACTAAAAAGATAAAGTGTTTTTTAAAAACACGTGCAATTTAAAAGAACCAGATTCCTAACCTGTTGAAATATGCTACTTTAATCATAACTATCTGACACCATTCCCTGAAACGAACAGTCTAGACGGAACATGGCCCGTAGACTCGGTGAATACTACATTAGTCTAGGGAGACGCAGCGAGAGAGAAAAAACACCAGACGAAAAACTGTCAGAGAAATCGATGTGTACGCAAATCTCCATGTGATCATTAGTTTATATGCGAGCTCGCTTTCCACAAAAGACCTTGAGGATCCTTATTGTAATTCCAGATTGCTCAGGCAGGTATATTTATTTATTATTGGGAGAAAGACAGCGGTTGGGACAATACCCCATCCACCCCTGCAGATACCCAGAAGCTGGACTTCGCTCAGCGCTGTCAGATTTTGTGATGTTGGGAATCTATTGCTGTAATTGACAACACATTGAGATGCGGAAAAGCTAAGGATTCCAGATCCTTTCTCTTCAACGTCGGCCTCTCTTAAGCCTCACGGAGAATAGCTAGAGGGCAGATACTTGAGTATGACCAATAAATACAGTTTATTAGCTAAATCCACTCGATACGAAGTACCGACGCACATATCTGCTCGGAAGGGTCGCAGGTGAATTCTGCTTATCCTCTAATTGGAGTCACTGCATAATTGATAAAAGTTGAAGAGATTGAAATAAGAAAAATTAAGGAACAGCTTTTAAAGTTGTTATAAAACAAGGAACCGTGTTTTTGACCTAATAATTCTAACTCTCTCTCTCTCTCTCTCTCTCTCTCTCTCTCTCTCTCTCTCTCTCTCTCTCTCTCTCTCTCTCTCTCTCTCGCTCCCTGTCTCTCTCTCTCTCTCTCTCTCTCTCTCTCTCTCTCTCTCTCTCTGTCTCTCTCTCTCTCTCTCTCTCTCTGTCTCTCTCTCTCTCTCTCTCTCTCTCTCTGTCTCTCCATTTCTATCATCAAGAATTTAATTTCTCTGATAGGCTTCAGTAAGCAAATGCAAATGTGTTTAATGATTTGCATCACCAGATCATTTCTGGCTTTAATATGGTTTGATATTGTGGTCAAGGACCCAAATTTGATTTGGAGGTCTTTGCTAGCTCCCAAAGACAGACCTAATCGCATATGCCATTTTAGCACGGGCCAAAATGAGGAAGAAATTACACAATAGGTCCCTGATGATGGAATCATTCCCTGCGCAGGTTTCTTCAAACTGTAAGAGCTTATAAACACACCGACACAGATTCAGGTGATCTTCTGAAGTTTAGACCCTAAACTCACTCCGGACAATGAGTGTTATGAGCGAGTTTTGTAAAAGAGTACCACCCAAAATGTTTGTCGTGTTCCTAACTTGTGTAACTTTGCTTCTGAGAACAGAACAGATTAACAGAATGGTCTCTTTCCTTCTTATCATAAAGTACATTGGAACACAGATCATATTTAAAATCATGTACAACATGAAATCTTTCAAAGCCAAAAAGTAGCAAATTTGCTAAAAAATTAATGTGACAAAGAATCCAAATGCATTTATATCCTTTATAAATACACAAATGAATTAAGAATAAATGAAATCATCCAATATGATAAGCATTTTTGCCACAGGCATACTATATTTGCACCACAAATAATTTTTCCAATACAAACTTAACATTTTTAAAATAATACACGTGGTATTTATTTGGAAATAATTTGAGAGTATTTATAGTGAGAATATCCACTACGCTTAATTTTATAGTTGTTTGCCAATGGGACATGAAAAATAATATTATCTAATATCATTTTGATTTACAAACATCAACTTTACAAAATGTTTGATTGGATTTGACCCATAGCACTCACAAGGACTCTTCTAGATGTCCGTCTCCCGAGTCCTTCACTGAACCTGCTGCCCAAACTCAAAGAAACATTTTCGACTGTGATCTCTAGTCATAAAAAGACTCTAGAATATAACTGAAGGTGCTTTGGTGAGAACTCATGGCTGTAGCGAGTCTGTTTGGGAGGAAGAAGGTCAAAGGTCACAAAAGACAATATAACATGATGTGGTTAAAGGTGTTTTAATTCATCTCTATTAATCGACCCTGAAAGCTCCCTTCTGAGCCCTCAAACCATTGGAACAGAATCTGCTCATGTCTCTTTTACCACACAGCTCCAATGTAAAGATTTCCTTAAAGTATACATCTTTATTGTATTTACCATTCATCGTGCTCGCTCTCTCTCTCTCTCTCTCTCTCTCTCCTGCCATATGAAATTAAACATTACAGTGAAAATGCCAAGTAAGCACGATACCTCAGCCATGTAATTTTTATTAACCACGGCGTAATGCATGTTTAATGTCTGTTTTTTGCTACATTGACTTAGGGTATGGATTGCTTAACAAACATCATACTGGCCTTTTATAATTAAACTGTAATAATACTGATTAAAATGCCATGCAACAGCCTTCTTGAGTTTGTTACATTAGTTTGGATCATTAACTCTGGGAAAGCTTATGTTGACAGACATCAGGAGGGAGAGAACTGAAGGCCCTGTGCAGAGCAGAAATACAACACGATGCTTCCCCAGATGGGACGTGCTTCTGGACATATGAAGTACCACATGGCACCAATAAGCCATACGTAACTTATAAAGGAAGCAGACAACACGGGTGCACAACACTCAAGTGATAACACAGAACGTTCATCTCTACATACAGTTATGCATTGGGTCATCGGGGGTGACTAGGATACACAGGAGAAGACCATAGAAATTTTTTATTATCACTATTTATCACTGGATTATAGGAAAGCCGTATGGGTGCACGTACAGTATAGCAAACTGTTAGACAAGGCTTAATGCAGAGAGCGTTAACTTCCGAAAATATGTCCGTTTACCCCAAAATTTAATGGAAAGCAATGTTGGAATTAAGTTTTGCCTAATAAAAAAATTGGTGACGGTGTTTGAGAATTAAGGAGAAATTCTGTATTTGATTTACCCTTATGTTGTTGACCTGATGGAAGTAAACGGAAGAAAGTGTTTTCAATGACAAACATTCTTCTAAGTACCTTCGTCTGTGATTTGAAGAAGAAAGAAAGTCAAGCAAGGTTATGTTGTCATGAAGGTGAGAAATTTCGTAGTGAAATGTCTAGTTAAGCACAACCCCATGTTCTTTATTTGTGTCTAAATATTTTTATGTAATATTCACATTTATCACACTTTGTTCCAAAAGGGAATACAGTTTATAATTCTAAGAGAGTACGACATTTTGGTATTAACATTTAACATACATATATGTACAAGTCAATAAAGAAATTTCATAAAATATGATGCATATGATGTCATATGTATATATATGTATATATATATATATATATATATATATATATATATATATATATATATATATATATATATATATATATATATATATATGTATATATATATATATATATATATATATATATATATATATATATATATATATTATAATGTATGTATTACTTACAAAATATCATAAATTCATAATGTACTTTGGAGAGTAAATTTAAGTCAAATAATTAATCAAATATATATTTTTAAGAATATAACATTTCGGGCATATACTTAGTTTATGCAATAAATATATACATACACGAAAATAATTTTAAATATAAAATTTGAGGGAAATAATGTATAAATAATTATTAACGAAAATAATGGTTCATGGCATTTTGGGGTAAAACGTGACCCAGAAATCATGTCTATTGGATTTGAGGGCCAGGAAGCTGTACTATATTATATTGTATACATTAAGTTTGAGCCCCGAGCCTTCTGCATGCACATGTCATGTGTTCCCGCCTACAGGTCAAAAGAGCATCCTCGCAGACCGCCTAATGACCAGACAGACCAAAGCAGAAGTTGAATTAGATTTGCACACAGGCGTCATCTCTCTCCTCGGATACCTCACCAATCATGAAGCTGTACGGTGAGTACAGTAAGTTTGTAGTATCACGAGCACACCTATATTAGTGCTCTCTCTCCCTACTCAGTGTCCAGGGACAAATAAAACTGCTGAGAGAAGATGATGGTGTGGCTGAGGATATACAGTGTGTGTGTGTTTCTGTGATAGATGGCTGGAAATGTGCATGGTTCAACACTATCACAGTCATTACACATATCCGGCCGCTGTAGCAGAACAAGCAAAAAGAAAAACCCCGCACTTTACATTGTCACCGGTTTTTCTGCCCTTAACAAGATTGCCGGGTGGATCCTAGCGCCGAGCATTTATATTGCCCATAGAGCGGGGAGGAACATCTCAATATAAGTTCAGAAGATGGCACGAAAGAGAACATGACCGTCTGATTTGTTTCTGGACTTTAAATTAGCCCTTGACAAGATGGGAAAATGCAAGAACACAATGGGAGAAGAGAAATAAAGGGCATATTAGCCTGTGTTTTTTTTCCCCTTCAGTTCAGGGCTTGCTTTTATTGTTGCCGTGATACCATACAAATCACGGCTATATCACAAAATGTCCCCGGTCAAATTGGCTGGAGGCAAGTGATATCTCCGAGTAAACAGTATATGAAGACCATATCTTAAAATGATAGATCACCTCATTTTCCTGTGACAGAGGTCCTTCCTGCCACAAACATCCGTCATTGAAACTTCACAGATGGAAGGAGAGAGAGGGAGAGAGAGAGAGAGGAGAGAGAGAGAGAGAGAGAGAGAGAGAGAGAGAGAGAGAGAGAGAGAGAGAGAGAGAGAGAGAGAGAGAGAGAGAGAGAGACTCCAAAACAGATTTTTTTTAATGAAATCTCTCCAGTTTCCCGAAAATCGGGCACGATTTTAAGACTGCGCAAATAATTGAAAGGGATGTTTAAAATTAAATGCATGTCATGAATGAATAACTCTCACTTTGTTCCAAACTTGTATAAATTCATATAAAGATATTTGGAATAGTGCTTGTAACCAAACAGTTATTGGACTCCATTGACTACCGTATCAAAGAAAAAAAAATGGTCAAACCATCCCAAACTTTTTGATGTCCGACATTCTTCAAAATATCTAATTTTGTGTTAAACAGAACAAACTTATTTTTAAAAATGTCTTCAACAATAGTGGTGTACGAGGTCTAAGAACAGTTTGGTTACAAGCATTCTTTCAAATGTCTCTCTCTGTGTTCATTAGAACAAAATATTATTAACCGATTTGAAACCAGTTTAAGGGGAGAATATTAAGACAGGATGTTTTTGGGTTTTGCATTCAAAAATGCATACAAAAATGATAATAAAAAATATTTGTATTAAAATACACGTGTGTAAAGATATAAAAAGCTTAATCAACAGTAGGTTTCAGATCAAAACAAAATAATCCTAAGGAAATGTGCAATAACAACGTGTTTAAATCGCGTGTGTAGGATTCTGATTTGTATGTGTTAGGACGATATGCTTTTACTTCAGTTATGGTTTAGTTTTTTTATAATAATTATATTTATATATAACTCAGATCATGCAGCTTAAAAACACTTAGAGAGATCAGAGGATGACAGAGTTTTTGATTTCATACATACTAAAGCTGATAAAAGCACAGGAGATGCTCGAGGTAATAGGACAATAACATCTCCATCTGATCGACCTTCAATATTTGTGAAAAACTATACAGAATCTATCAATTAAATCAAACTAATGTTTATAAGACAAAGTCAAATTGGATCCTCTTGTAATCATGTAAATGTCCGATAATTCGCACGGCCTTCCTCTTCATCAGACACTTGTAATGCAATCTCTCTGAAAAGCATCAAAAGCTGATTTCTGTTAACCGATACCAGCAACACTAAGCGTAATAAAGATTTCTGCATCTAATGAGGCCTTGAAGGCCGGTGTCAGATTTATAGATTTATGGAAGCCCTGCAACATTATTTCAGCCCAATAGACTCCAACTTGACTTTCTGTGAGTACAATGATTTGGGAGCGCTGGAAAAAGTGCCAGATTCTGTTTACAGCACACACGGTGTTTGATGTATGAGCCGACCTATTGCAAATGAGCACTACATAATTGTGCGGGAAAGGGAGGAAGGAAAACACATCAGAAGCGTTTTTCATTTTGTTCCCCTATGAAAAATTCAAAAGACTGAAAATCGGGGTTCAACGAGTTTGGGCAGGATATTATTTTCCAATATTTCGATCAATTTATCTGTCACCCCATGCTGGCGAGCGAAGGCAATTTAGCTGGTGAGGTCCGAGGCTGAGATGTTTTTAGAGCTCTGTGTCATATACCGTGGAAGTCGTTTGATTTCGGGAGAACTGGAGAAAGATCCTGATATCAATCATTCACGCTCACTCTTGGCTAACGGCACTTTTTCCCGTTGGCACGAATATTTTCAGGCAGGGTAAGATGAGGAACACCGGGGTTAAATGTATGCAATTATGTAATCATTTATATGCAAATGTATATCTGTATTTTATCATAACATTAAAAAAAATTTATCATAACATTAACAAGTTTGTTTGTTCTGATAAACACAGACAAAGATATTTCAAAGACTGTGTATAACCAAACAGTTCTTGGACCCCTATAACAGAAAACTAATTATTTATAATTGTATGTTCTGCAGTATCCAAAGAAGATATTTTGAAAAATGTCGAAAAGCAAAAATTCTGGTTATTTTTTCCTACTATGGTAATCCATAATGTCTAATAACTGTTTAGTTACAAGCAGTTTGGCAGAACACAGAAGATATTTAAAATAAACGTTGGTTGAATGAAAACTGTTAATCCCCATGGGGACCAAGGATTTTTGGGTTCCAACATTCTTCAAATTATCTTCTTTTGGAGTCTGCGGAAGAAAGTAAGTAAGGTTTGGAATTACAAAAGTGTGATAAATAAAGTCAATAAAGTCAAATCAAAGGATCTACTTATATTTCCTTCTTCAGATGAAGATTTGAGTGTAAGATGCATCAACTTTTTGTTCTCCAGAATCTCAAAAATCCATCAAATAATACAGAAAGTTTCATGGCAATTATTCAATATTAATGCATTTAAAAATTCCTTTTTTTATTAATGCAATATAGTGGTTAGGGTCATTATTTAAGCCATAACAGGCTTCAGATATCTTCAGACATGCATATAAAGCCCCCCCGCTGTCATCTTTATCAGCGTAAATGCCACAGCAACAATTCTTCAGATGTCATCACACGTAGGCCGTAAAGATTAAAGGTAAACATGACCTTGCATCATCTATCCTCAGGACGGAGAACACTAGAGGAAAGTCGCTTCTCCGCGTCGTTCCCGTCGGCGTCTGTTCGAGCTCTCTCGTCTCCGGGAAATGGAGGCGACCAATTAATTCGGCCCATCTGTGTCATTTCCTGTAGCACATGCGAGAAACTAATTAGACTTTGGAGTGTCTCTTTTAAACAAACATGACCTTACAACTATCAAATATGAAAATGTTCGGCGCGAACAAAAAATATTGAATTCGTTAATAGAAAAATGTGTTTCGGTACATGCAGGCTTAAATATTCCCGTCGTCTTATTAACGCTGCACGCGTAAACAATAAACATGCCTCCTCATTTGCATATAAATATAAACAATGCATTGGCATATCAGGATTCCAGTCACAC
>JAWHQN010000154.1:2677664-2682879 GCA_033220385.1 Triplophysa yarkandensis | reverse complement strand
AAATCTTTTTTCTTTGGCCAAACCCCTTTGTAAAAAGCGGCGGGTCAAAATAACATCAGATAGATTTGCTATCGCCTGAATGGCCGTAGTGTAAGTTCCTTTAATAAACCATTGTGATCACATTGTAGAAGCAGTGGCTTCCCTCCTCATTTCTAACTTATTTTACCCCATGAAGAGTAAGATCACCGCATACATCTCCAGACGTTCTTATTGTGCCACTTTCAAAATTGAAAATACCAAAGGAGAAATTACACCGGAGCTCCTTTAATGACATAATGCTTGAATTTATTTGTGATAAAACGCTTTTCTTCCCGACAGCTGAGCAGAACAGACTGAACCCTTTAATGTTTTTCAATCTTATATGAACTTGAAGGGTTCTTAATAAGTCCGTTTTGGCTGTCTTATCCAGGGCTAAAGGGTGGACTCTGTTGTCATCTTCCTGTGCTTGTCTGAATCCGGCTGCATGACTTGGGCAACAGATGGTATCGGGCCAATATTACTTCTCAAAGCGCTCATATCCTCTCTCATGTTATTTTCTTTGATCTGCTGGGCTTTTTCTGCTCACTTTTTTCCTTTTGCAAGTCTCTCTCACTCTCTTTTTTCTCGTCTCCGTCTATTTCAGGTCAGCATTCACTCCTACAGGAAAGTGTGCCTGTATAGATATAGCTCTTCTCAGATGGACTCTATTGACTTAATGTATATTTGATGTCTTTTTGATCAAAAGAAGAATTGGAAGCTTTTCTTAGATCTTAGAAAACAATGCAATAGGTTTTCTGAAGTGTTAGAATTGTGTTTTAACTGATCTCAGTCTAATAATCTTCATAACATTTCTCAAATGATACACATTTCTGAAATATTTGTATAGCCTTTCAAACAAAACAATTAGAAAATGTGACATTTCACAACATCTTCTCCTCGGTCAGCTTCATGATGTCTGACTCATACAATTGATTTGATATCATAAGAATTATGCAAATATGTTTGAAAGGAAGAGTTTTTAATTGTGTCTCCAGCAACATTTTACTTCATGAAAATCTGTTTAAGTTAAAAGTATATGTGACATATGAATGATTAGTTATGTGCTGAGGTAGAGTTTGATTTTTGGACTATTATAAAAAGAAAGTGCCTCATTTATCCTGGGAAGGAATTGTTTTTTTACAAAAGCGTCGTTTCTTCTGTAGTGGAACTGGAAAACCTCTGTACACTCTTACTGTACCTTCAGAGTTGATAAGTTACTCGCCATGAGCGGTTAAAGTAATGTTGAGGATCCGAACTTAAACATCTGACCACTAATCTAGTTGTCAAGCCACCAGTGACTGCTTTCTGAAAGATGTTCAAGGCTGGTTTTGGTCTCCTGACACTCATGGCTGAGGATCCATTCACCACAACACAACACAACACAACACAACACAACACAATGCAATAAGATTTTCTCCGCATAGACATCTGTCACATGAACCTCTAGAGTTCTGCTGATCTGTGCTTAAAAACGTTCAAATATTCAACACCAAATCCATTCTGTAAGCTGGAACAAACATGAAATGACATCCAGCTTGAATCTACAGAAGAACGGATTCTTGAGAACAGCCAGGAGAGGGAAGCAGACCTACAACTAAATACATAATTATAATCCAGGTCAGATTACATCTGAGCGATTAATAATTGCAAATAAAGTTAGTGGAATCACTTGATTATTATTGTACAGGCAGACTATATGGAGACATACAACTACTTGTAGTAACATCAATTCAAATTCATTTTTTTATATTTTATGGACGATTGAAGTGTTTTCCTTAAACCAATCATTCATGAAGTATGTTATTTTGTGCTAGAAAATATTATGAAATTAAAAAGTTTTAAACTGTAGCTATAACTTTAATATATCTATGTAATAAATTAGCATACATCCTTATATGTTATACATTTTTAATATATTTTTAGACATAGTTTGACATGTCTGAGTGTTGTGAGTGAAAGCTTGTGAAGGAGTTGTAGTTTTTGTAATAAGATTGTATTCTTGCTGGTTGCTAGGTCATCTCTGAAGCATCTCTGATATTCCTGCATTCCTTCAACCCTGAGGAACTTTATATCTTAAAAACACAGACATGGAGTCTTGTCAACATCTAACATGATGCAGGTTTTAGTTTATTACTTTTAGAGTTGATTTGGAGGACTATCTCTAATACTAGCAACCATAACAGTGATTCTTACTTTAATAAACAGCTCTTAATTTGTTTGCATTGTTTTTAAAACAATATCCGAATTATCCAAATGTTTTTACACACGCTTACTGAGAAACCCAAATATAATAGACTTATCCGCTTTCCAGGGATTATGCCACACAAAGACACATTGTTTAACTGTTTAAAGTGGTAAAGGAACTTTGTTTAGTTTTGCTCCAGGCTTATACTGTGCTCCTGGTGACTGGAACTTTGTAACGTCATACCACTTTAATGTGGCTTTGATTGACAGCTGGAGGATTGGCATTCTGAGCCGGAGGGTGTATAGGTGGTGGGTATCTTCAGCTGGCACAGCGGGACTTTGGAATTTGACAGATTTCATGAAAGACACATTGGTTGTCTTACCCTAATAAAAACCGAGGAATGAATAGCGTGGTCAGGAAAGAGAATGAAATTAAGAAGCTCATTGATATCACGAAACATTCATAAGTAGTTTTATGACCTGACAGAAGATTTTAGCACACGTGGTGTTGTCTTGGGAACGGACAGGTAGAGGCACGGTGAGTGAAACAGATTGAGATGAAAGATTTCCAGGCTTTGTTCCAAAATCTAGTCTTGCTGTTTGATGCTGTACAGTTGCCTTATGTTTAGATGTGATCAGTGAAAAGATCTTGTAAAAGAGGTATTCTATTATTAATTAGACAGTCTATAAATACAATGGTCATGATGTGAGACGATGCTGAAGCAGACGAACGCAGGAAATATTATTCTTGAGCCCCTCCAAAAATATCCATAAAGAAACGTTTTATTTAAAAATGTGTTTCATCTGTGGTTTCTCATGTGTTCATTATTATACCGTTGGTTTTTCTGAGGTCTGAGAAACGCTTCTACACAAAAAATAAAGTGACAGATCCCCATTGATGAACTCAAGGAAATGAAATTTAATTTAGCAAAACAGAGATCATAAATGTGCTGTAATTTAATCTTCGAAGGATTTATTAGATTGCGTTCTCTTTGAATGATTTATTTTGGAGTAAGATACAAATGAAATGTAATGGCAAAGAGAGCAAACTAAATTGCATACGTGGGAATAACTTTACAATAGTAGAATTGTGAGTTTATAAATGCAATAACAGTCCAACATAACTATACAGTGATTGTGATGATTTACAGATATTTACAAGTTATTGCTTTTTAACAAAATGTCTGCATTGTAGATTTTATGCACGCCCTTAAAATAAAACCTTTTCTTAGAATTCTTAAGGATTTTTTGCAAATACCCCGATGGTCTCATTAGGATGATTATTGATCGTTTATTGACTTTAAACTTTACACTGTAGATGATGTCCACCGGACTTAAATTGTTTAAATATTAGCACATTTAAACATACAACAAATGTTTCAAGTGTTTGCACACAGGTTCTTGTGTTTTTTGTTACATGTAAAGTTTCCTCACTGAATGTTATCATACAGAATTGTGAGAGATGGACTCATCTCACGTGTATTCACCCCTTTCTGTACATTAATAACCATCTGCATCTGTACACGTCTCTCTGCCTACAGCGTGGAGTTAGTGTACAATTACATATAGTTTAATATATCTGCCGTGCACCTTTAAACAAGCGTCCTCAGTGCATGAGGTGATTTGTCTTATCCAGCCATTACTCCAGTGTACATCTTGATAGCCACGGATTGCTTGCAGCCATGTTTAAGCATTAAATAGTGTATTATTATTTCACATAAATCAAGCAGGGACATGGGGGGGATTCATAAATTTTACATTTCACACAGACAGTATTTTAAATCCTTCTCCATCTCACGGTGGGACATCAGAGTGAAGAGCCAACTACACACACGCGCACACACACACACACACACACACACACACACACACACACACACACACACACACACACACACACACACACACACACACACACACACACACACACACACACACACACACACACACACACTCGCACGCACACACACACACACACACACACACACACACACACACACACACACACACACACACACACACACACACACACACACACACACACACACACACACACACACACACACACGGTATCACAATGAAACAAATACTCAGAAACATTGTATGAAGTGTAAATTTAAGTGCTAACCACTTCTAAGAAACTGTAAATGGCTGACTGTGTTGCTGCAGCAGTGCATTCATATGAAACCATTAATAATTTATCACAATTATCACTTAAAACACTTGAAACTATGCAGGGTGATTCTTTAGGATTTTATGAGTTCTAATGATGGACTCTAATGATTGGAGTTTAAATATTTATGATGCATACAACCGTTCTAATTATGTGCTTAAATTCTGTTTAAGAATGTTCCCTTGATAGTGGTTCAGAAAATGATCTCCTACAGTACGTGTCAGTTAAAGTAAATATATGAAGCATTTTCTTCTATGTTATGAATGTTGATCATTATTCATAGTCAGATAATTATTAAAATTTTTCTACTGTCTTCACATTTATTTGAAAGGTTGATCCCATAGAATAACTATTTTCGGTTCTACAAAGAATCCTTCAGGGGTTAAGAACCAATACTTTTTCAAAGACAATTCCAGACCATTTTTTTGAACTTTTTATTATCTAAAGAACCTTAATTTTGTGAAACAGAAGGGTAATTTAGTTACTGAAGGTTTTTTATAGAAGCATTTATCTAAAAATCTTTTTAACAGTGTAGGTAACTGTTACCATTCTTGGATGAACATACAACATTTCAATTAAAAAAAATTATGTAAATATATTAGGATATAAATATAAAATATTATAATGTATAACTTATACAAATGCACCCAGTCAAAACGGCTACGATGTGGTGATAAACTATAATCCCCAATTCTAAATTGCTCATTTCATATGAAGTTTTTATTCTTATTTAACCACTTTTTATATAATCAATTATAGCAGCACATATGCCATATTTTAATGTCTTATATAAATTATTACTCAATGTGATGTGGTACTTACACACAAAATTATTATTGT